>JAWDHC010000378.1:0-22620 GCA_036172615.1 Curvularia verruculosa
GTCTTTTATCACAGTACAACGTGTCCTTGATCAGAAAACCCCTCACAGTCTGACAGAGGGTCGTCGTAGAGTTAGTCTGATTTGGAGATCGAGATAACAAAGAAGTAGGTAGGGAGTGTTTCCTGTCTCGAGTTAGAGCACATAGCAGAGCAAAAGAGATATACATTTTAATATGCTTCATTCCAAGAGATGAATGTTCATATAGCTATTGATGCTACTTGAACGAACACTAGCTGGGGATTCTCGCGTTGTTGAGCACATAGTGACAACGAACAACCAACAAGTTCCTAATGATAAAGTCCGTCTGGCGATTACAATGGCGGGGTGTGATACATAGTCATGTATGAGCCGCGTCCCTTGTAGTAGCAAAATGAGACCCAAGTGTTAATGTGAGACGTTGCAAAATCAGCTTCTGGACTGGAGACATCAAGTCAGCATGAACCCAATCAGAAACGGGATTCGACACATACAAGACTTGCTGAAGCATCTTTTCATAGCGACCTCCTGCCCAATGGTTCCACTTAAGCTTCCTAAACACTTGTGAGAGATTGCGGTGTACTTCGAGGTCGCTGGCGTGGAACATGTGGACTGGAACGTAGACCTTGGCATGAGGCATTGGGAGCTTATCTGAAATCTCCCAGTTGACATCGACGCCTTGACAGATCGACTCTGGGTCCAAAAGACGGGCGTAGTCCGCGTCATTCTCCAATGCAGGATCATTGAGAAGAAGATGCCAGAGCGACTGCAAGTGGCGCAGGCCCTCCACCGTCACTTCGTCCTTCAATCGACCGCCCAGGGTGATGGCGTCACGGACAGATGCGAAGGAGGTGTTAGTTATCCGCGCGTAAAGCTTCACTCGGCCCTTACCGTTACTCAGGTAGGAACAGTCAACGCTCACTAGGTTGAAGAACGGCTTTGGTGTCTTTGCTTCGGAGCCGATTTCGCGCTCTATGCCGATCTTTTCCAAATTACCACCACTAACACCATCATCCTGAACGCTTGCGCTGCTCTTTTGGGTTTCCACAAGATACTGACCAAGGATATCGAGTGCTGCACTGGCATTGACTCCTAAATCCGGGAGCTGGCGCACCGTATCAAGCACAAATTGGTTATGATCGGCGAGATGATTCCAACCAGCTCCCATGGCCAAAAGCTTGAGGATAGGACAGAAAGAGCACTTCAACAATTTGTCAGCTCCAACAAAGTCGATACCCATAAACATAGCGGGGAGCCAGACGCCCGGACGGCTCTGGCTTTTAGCTTTGTTGATCTCATTCTCGTCTTGGAGGCGAAAGGCTTTGCTGAGATGCTGATACCAGCGTGCGTCCGTCGACGCTACTTGAGCGGCTAGATGAGAGAAACTGTGCGAAGCCCAGACCTCGCCAAAAGGGTCTTCGTCCGTACCCGTCCTGGAGCCGAGGGGCTCGAGATAGAAGCGGGCTGTTGGCGGTCGGTCTTCCGAGAGGTTGAGGGACAGTTCAATCGGGGAACCGTTAGGAGTCATTACCGATTTGACATATGGATGAGGATGCCTGGGACCCAGTGCTGCCACAGCTACAGAGAGACACGATGTATGGGCTTTTTGTTGTTCGACAGTGTATGAGCCAGTTTCTGCTAGGTATCGATAGAATCGAGGTACTAGGTAGCTCGCCCAAAATCTGACATCTTCGGGTTCAGTATCTAGATATGCATCAAAGTTGTCAGATGTGTTGCTTGGAGATGAGGCAGAACTAGCTGTGTTGACGGTGAACATGGTTCTAGAATCGATGGATCTGCCTAGAAATCGCGCTTAACACATAGACTAGAAGAAGTGCTTATAGGCGCAAACCAACGGACAATCTTTTTCAGAATTATCTTCACAGATTAGAATTTCCTATAAAATGTATGTTATTATAACTAGAGGTTTAGTAAATAGCATATCGGATTATCAATTTATGTCTTTTGGAAAATTGATCACCAGAGAACTTTAGTGAATTGATCTTAGAAATTTACCCACTTCGGATATCCAGCCTAGAGCAGAGAAGATTTCTCTCAGTCATTAGCGATTGCGACTTCGCCTATACAGGCAGCATGTCATAAGTCTGATGATTACTATATTAAGGTTTAGCCAATCACACTTACTATTTCACGGAAGACAGCTAGTGCTAAACTGCATATCGAAGGTGGAACAACTTAAAATTGTTGAGCAGTTACGTGTACAGAACCGGATTAGAGCCGGATTAGAGCCGGACTTGAACCGGATATGACCCTGGAAAAAGACAGCGCCCGGTACTCAGAACATACATAATGGAAATGGTGGTACGGAGTACCCTTGATAACCTGTAAGCTTAAGCCGTTACTTAGAGAGTCTCATGAGAGAAAGTTTAATGTGTGGCATCATTGAGCACTTCCACCTTGTATTACTTTAGACATCGTAGCCCACTTTTCCAGTCCTCTACGAACTACCTTCTATATTTTGCTGGCAATAAATAAGGTGCCACTTTGTTATCTTATTAAACTGGCTTGTCACCTCGTAATGGAGTTCAACATTTTTGCTTTCGTCGTCTGCGCAGTAGTGGCTTTTCTCCTTTTGCGATGGTTGAGATATCTTAGAACAACCATGAACATACGAAAGTCATGGACGCGTCTTCCTGGTGCACCAAGGTCATTTTTTCATGGGAATCTAGATAATTTAGCCCCTCTTATCCCATTGGATAGGCACATTGGTAAGTCAGCCTATCTTCTGCGACTGGTCTCTTACTCCCATTCTTCTTTTTCTTTCTACCGGATAGAATAGCGTTCGTGAGAGTCACTCACGATTTGACCACTATAGATTATGGTTTATACGCCATCTGGGAGAGCCTCTTCAAGCCAAAGTGGTTCCTTCTCGATCTGTGGCCGATTCAGCAGCCCTTAATTTGCATTGCCGATGCGACGATTGCAGAGCAATTGAGCACAGCAACAGAGATTGAGCCTGAGTCAACACCAAAAATGAGGATTCCGGAGAATCTAAAAACATTAATTGGGGCAACGTCGATTTCTTCTGCGCAGGTATGTAGGCCAGTCAGCGAAAGCCAGGAGCAGTGAAGGTTTCAACTGACCGCATTGTCGTTAGGGCACAGAATGGCGGCATCTACGCCAGAGGCTTAATCCATGTCAGTCCAATGTAGTTCAGAAATTGCCTTGCTAGATCACCCTTTGATGATTTGACGATAAGGCTAACATTTTTCTCATAGTCTTTCGACCAAAGGTTGTATACTCGTCGCTGACCCGCATTGTTGAACTCACGGATATTTTTGTTGCAAAACTTTATACAGCCGCTCAGACCGACAGCGACGTGTCTCTTGGTGATCTTCTCGCCGATCTCGCAACCGATGTGATCGGCAGCTGTGTGGTTGGGTACGAGATAGACGCTCAGTTGTCGGAAGAAGGGGAGAAAGAGAAAGGACCAAACGGCCTATTAACCTGTTTGCGTGCCAGTGTCGCACTTCAACCGCTTATCATCGGGCCTGGGTTTCTCCAGCGTCTGTCTGCAAAGCGTAAGCTGAGGCAGTACAAAAAGTACGATAACCATTCCAGTCTCTCCCCCATGGTCACTCTCCAAGACCTACGCTATGGTTGTTCAGTTCCTGAATTGCTGACCGTACAAAAAGTATCCTTGATACGAGGATCGCATCTATCATCCAAAACGATTCCAAGTCCGGCTTTGCCGCCAAATACATCGGACCCGGTCCTTGGAATCCTAGCTTATTCCAAGAGTGCATAGACCAATTCAAAACGCTCATTCTGGCCGGTCAGGATACTACCTCATGCGCGCTACAGTGGTGTTTCTTCTATCTCTGGAAGAACCCACAAGTTCTACAAAAACTTCGCAATGAGCACGACAACGTACTTGGTCCCGAATCAAGGAATGCCTCGGCTCAGCTTCGCGAGAGACCGCAATTGCTACAGAAGCTTCCGTATACAACTGCGGTGATCAAAGAGACACTCCGCCTCAGAGGTATATCTGGTACAACGCGCGAGCCTATCAGAGACATGACGATTGTTGTTGACGGTGAGCAAGTGCTACTTGAAGCTGGTGCGATTTGCTACGTGAATAACTTCCTCCTTATGAAAAACCACGAGGTGAGTCCAGTTTCTTTGACGAATTTCCAAAACGTCAAGACTGACAATAATCGCATAGCATTGGGGTCCCGATGCTGAAAGCTTCCGCCCTAGCCGCTTCCTTGAAGGTACCGAGGGTGTCACCGAGGCTAACGGTGACAACACGAAGGAGGACGCACGCGTCATGCGGAACATAACTTACCGCCCCTTCGAGCGCGGACCACGTAATTGTATTGGACAAGAGCTCACTATGCTGGAGATGCGCGTTGTATTGGTCCTGACGGTCCGTCGATTTGACTTTGTCAAGAAGGGGTTCGACGGTGTTCAAGAAGAAGAGGTGTACGACATCAGCCGCGTAGTACACTCTCCAGTTGATCGGATGAAAATGCGTTTCATGGAAAGAACTATCGAATCTGACGCGGACTAGGACTTTCCAGGAATACTACAATATTGTTCTAGTGTAAAAAAACGAAGAGATTACGACAAATGTTAATTGTAGGGGTACGCTTGTTGGAGAATACGGAGTACTGTCGCACAGAAGATGATGATCGATTAACTTTGTCATAAGCATGTGATAATACTGTTTTCTCTGGCGGTAACATTGGCTATTCCTGTGTTTAGGTTTGCAATCGTTCAATAAGCATGGCTGAAGACTAGCATTCGGCGTTTCCATGGTGAATAATGTGCAAAGCAATAAGACTAGTCCGGGATATCCATGCCACACCATCTTCTCCAGGACCTTTACAATTACCTGATGTAGGTACCCTTGCATTCTAACAAACTTTATGATATATTACATACACTCTCTAAACCTTGTTTCTTAATGAATCGATCGGGTCAATTACCTAGAACGAGAATTTTTGAGTTTGCCAAAGTACGATCGTTGTATCTGAGATCGCATGCTAAAATCTGATGGTAATGATCCTTCTCAAAAAACCACTTTGTCATCTATGAACAAGAAGACTCTCTATCTTTTTCTGCTGGAAGGACAACTTCTAGAAGCTACCTCGATTTTTCCCAGAGGACGATGTCGGTTACGATGCCCGTTACGATCCCCACAACGCTTGATGTTCTTAATGGTGAGAACTATCGCAAACAAGAGAATGGACCTGGGCCCGTTACAAAGAAATTATCCATATCCAGCGAAGACGTAATTCTGATCCATCGAGCTGTTACTGACATCTGCTCTGAGAAACTTAATCTTGAGGACTCTGCGTATATCGCCCCTGGAGAACAACTTCACCTCAAGTGCGATGCTCTGATTGCACAAGACATTGCAGCCAATCTGAATGTCCAATTCCCTTGGCTTAGCATTACTGGTGCTGATGTGCTTCGCTATGGTACCACTCAACGCTTGACCGAGGCAGTGTTCGAAAAGAAGCGCAGGGTTGATGATGCAGCGCACCATTGCGGAATTTCCTCTGCCATGATCGAAGATGTCTATCGTATGACACCGATGCAGGAGGGGCTCTGGACAGCAAGTATACACTATCCTGGAGCATATTTGTATCGGCTCGTGATCGAAGTCAGAGCCGAACACACTGATAGATTGCTGGAGGCATGGAACCATGCGGTGCAGCATACACCAATGCTACGCACAATTGTCGCGACATTGGATTCAGAAGGGCAGCAGCCTAATCTGGTCGTTGTACGAAATGAAGCCCTGGCCAATCTTCCAAGACCTTTCGTAGGATTGTTGCCTAAGCTTGCGTTAGATCGAACGAACAACCAAGCCGCTTCGTTGTCGCGAGACCAGAGTAGCCGTCAGTTCATACGTACTACAAGGCTAACTTTGGAAATCCACCACGTGCTATTTGATGGGTGGTCGATGCGTCTCATCCTAGAAAGATTGAATAAGGCATATATGCAAGAGACGTTGCCTTCTTTACCACAGTATCGCCAATTCGTCCAGTACCTTAGCGAATTCGAGCATCGTGGGAAGGGTCTTGCTGCCGCAAAGGAAAGTGAAAATTTCTGGCGTTCACAACTAGCTGGTAGCATACCACTTAGCTTTCCCGTACCCGCAACAGGCCGCTTGGCTCACCATCGACCGATTACAGACGCCACTTTGATGAAAGAGTATCAACTTGACTTACCAAACGGAACTTTGCAAGGAGAAGTTTCAATATCTGTTATATTGCAGACAGCATGGGCAGTTTTGATAGGAGCCTATGAGGGAGTCCACGATATCGTTTTCGCCAACGTTGTGTCTGGTCGAGAAGCACCTGTTCCAGGTTTGCTGGATACGATTGGACCAACCATGGCTATCATCCCTTGTCGCGTTCGTATTGACCGCCATATGCAAATCAGGGAGCTTCTCACCGCGGTCGCTCAGTATGGTGCTGCTATCAAGCCTCACCAGCAAGTTGGGCTAGCCCAAATCCGCAGGGCTTGTGGCTCCAAAGCTGATCTGAACCTCCGCAACCTCCTTGTAGTTCAGTCTCCAGAGTTTCAAGCTGTTGGCTTTACTTCAGGAACCAACAAAGGCTGGGATTGGCGCGTTTCAGGCCACATTGACAATGTGCACCCCTATGGGCTAGTAATGGACTGTTGGCCTGTAATTAATGGCAAAAAAGGTTCTTCAAGACACGCTCATAGCTTACAGATGAATGCTTACTATGACACTCGCATTTTCTCGAATGAAGCTCAGATGGGACGTCTGATGGATCACTTTGCTCACGTTATTGATCAAGTGTGCCAAGGGCTCCATCAACCTCACATGAGAGTCAGCGACTTAGTCCTTGTCAGCCAAAACGATATCCTATGGATACAAAAGCAAATCAAGGAAAAGATACATGTGCCATTTCCAACACAACAGAAACACGAACACGACAGCGGCGCTTTTCTGGATACCGAAAAATGCATACACGATCTGATCCAAGTCCAAACCCAGCAGCAACCTGAAAAAGTGGCTGTTGATTCTTGGGATCGAAAGCTTACGTATGCCCAGTTGGACCAATTGTCAAATCTATTAGCAGCAGATTTATCAATCCGCGCTAGTCTTAGTCCTGAGGTTTGTGCCACCATTACCCATCAAGCCATCTGTACACTATATGTGTAACAAGTGCAAGTCGCTAATACTCCATTGTCTCACAGGAAACAGTTCTGGTCTGCTTTGACCGATCGGCTTGGGTTATCGTTGCTATGTTAGCCATTCTAAAGGCCGGTGGCGTCTTTGTGCCTTTAGACATTATGTACCCAGACAATCGTTTACGAGATGTCGCTCGTATGGCCCAACCCAAAGCTGCAATCACGGCTCCTCACTTACGACATCGAATCGCAAGTTTGGTCGACCCAAATATACCCACTATCGTACCGCAAGATACCCTGGACCTTGAAGCTGCTCCATCGTACCCGTCTTCCAGAGTTAAGAAACCTGTACCTTCCAATTTAGCCTACATAATCTTCACCAGCGGCACCACGGGTGAACCGAAAGGTGTAGCAGTTGAGCATCGCGCAGTGTGCTCTAGCTGTATCACCAGAAGCTGTTCGGACAGTATGAACATGAATCATAGCTCTCGTGTCCTCCAATTCTCATCACACAATTTTGATGCCTTCATTGATGAGGTATTCATGACTCTTCTGTCAGGTGCATGTATATGCATTCCTACACTTGATCAGCTGAGAGACAACCTGTCCGATACCATTACCCGATACCAGGTGACCTGGGCCTTTCTCACTCCGAGTGTGGCTCGTACCTTAGATCCGGCACATACAAGAACTTTACGGACATTGACGCTAGGGGGGGAACCCGTACTCACTACTGATGTGGAGCAATGGTATGCTCAGGTCCCACAGTTATGCAACGGCTATGGACCGACTGAGTGTTGCGTTATCTGCGTTGTGCATCCTCGTATGCTTCCAGGCTCGAACGGATCCGAAATTGGTTGGCCGCAAGGTTGCTTAGCTTTCGTAGCTGATCCCGAAGATTACAATCGCCTGATGCCTCTAGGCGCCGTTGGAGAGCTGCTGATTGCGGGACCAAACCTGGCTCGTGGATACTATGGTAACGCTAGGGCCACAGCAGCATCTTGGGTCTCGAATCCCGATTGGCCCTTCAACTTGCCACCAGGATATCAACGATTGTATCGTACTGGAGACCTAGTACGGGTCCTTCCTGAATCTACCGGTGTTCTGATATACGTGGGGCGCAAGGATGACGGACAAGTCAAGTTGCGAGCCCAACGCTTCGAGCTTGCAGAAGTGGAGACACATTTCCTTCGAGCCATGCCAGGAGTCCGTCAGGCTGCTGCAGTCTTGATCAGTTCACCGGATTCTGGTGATGTGATTCGCACGAAGAACGATAGAAAGTCTCTAGCACTGGTCTTCGTGCCCGCTGCTGATGAAGGCATGGCGCAAATCATCGACTCACCACATGGTATGCGGTGCACAGAGTTAAGCGACAGCTTGAGATCTATATTGACTGGTGTATGTCGCCAATTGGAAGCTGATTTACCATCGTACATGGTGCCCTCCGTTTGGATGCCTTTGCAAGAGATGCCGCTCACAACCTCATCTAAGGTAGATCGTCGTGCTATAAAAAGTATGTTGGAGAGCATGTCCGGAGCTCAGATGAAGCTTTTCAAACTGTCAAATGTACGCCATAAATGGAAGCAGCCAACAAATGACACAGAAAAACAGCTGGTAATGATCTGGGGCTCAATTCTGGGACTGCATCCTTCTGAGTTTGGTGTGGATGATGATTTCTTTGGATTGGGAGGGGATTCGATTCTTGCCACGAGGATCGTAGCAGCATGTCGTTCCACTAGCCTACCCACCTTCAGTACTGCGGCGATCTTGCGACATCGGACCATAGCCTCACTAGCGAAGATCCTTCGCAACGGGGCTAAGAGAGGAGATGATTTGCAGGATGCACAGTCATCCCTCCTTTTCAAAAATCCTGACCCTCAAATGGTTCGGAAAGCTGCCGAAGCTTGTGGAGCAGATGTGGCGTTGGTAGACAACATCTACCCAGCGACACCGATGCAGAAAGCCCTCTTTACTATCGGATCAAGAGACAAGCACGCCTATCGTGGTATCTTTGTTTATACTTTGGCACCCGCTGTTAGTCAGGAAAAGATTTGTGCTATATGGAACACAATTGCAACAGCAACAGCAATCCTTCGCACTCGTTTAGTACTCATCGCAGCCGAAATCTGGCAGGTGGTCTTACGCACAGAGAGTACACAACTCTGTGTGGAGAGTGGCCATCTGGAAGAACATTTGACAAAAGAGCGAGAGACCGCCATGGCAATGGGATTTGGAACTACTCTTTTCCGTGCCACGTTACTTGTTGATCAAAGTAACCTTTACCTGATATTCAATGCTCATCATGCAGTAAGTTCTTCCTCAATAGAGTCGCCATCACATTTACCTGACTTTTCACGATTTCTCACAGACTTATGATGGCTGGTCTATCCGTACTCTAATGCGCGAGCTTGAAAATGCCTGTATTCATGCCAATATGGTCCACCCAACCTATTCCATCAACACGGATTACTTGCATTTCGTAAGATACATTGCCCAGTTAGACCAACAAGAGTGTCGAGAATTCTGGTCCGGTTATCTTGCCGGACGGCCACGTGTCGCATTCCCAGAACTGAAAGCCGCACTGGCTGGTCGTCAACCCTCCACAGATACTACGATTCGCGAAGATATCTTGTTGCCTGTGTCATCTTATTCTACATCGACGCTTTTGTATGCAGCGTGGGCTCAAATAGCTGCCATATATACGAACACAGCTGATGTCCTCTTTGGCACCACAAACATAGGGAGAGATGTGTCAGATCTTCAACATAGTTGGGACATCCTTGGACCTTTGATGTCAACAACACCTTTACGCATCCAGATATCACCTGGTATCACAATCGAAGACTTTCTTCAAGCTGTGGACGATGCGGTGCAAACAGCTGCTCCATACCAGCACTTCGGTTTACAATCCATTCGCCAGGCTACTCGGAATTCAGAAGTGGCTTTTGATTTCAACAGCTTGCTGATTGTCCAATACTCTGAAGAGTCAAATTCTCTAATAGTAGAAGAAATGGACATTGGAGAAGATGTGCATCCATATCCATTGGTCCTTGAGGCAACCCCTCTTCCAAAGCAGGGCGTAGTCCACATCAGTGCTCATTTCGACTCGATTCTACTAGATAAAGAAACTATCAGTATGTTGATTGCAAACCTAGGACACATGTTGAAAACATTGGCTCAGCCGGAGCAAGCTTCACTTGCGCTTGAGGATATCGACATTTTGAATCCAGTCGATCGGTCACTCATCAACACGTGGAATGCAGATTCCAACTTACCAAGCAACGTCGCACTTCGAATACATGATGTTATTCACGACCACGCCATCCGCAATCCAGATGGTGAGGCAGTGATTGGCTGGGACGGCATCTTCACCTACAAGGAGCTCGACCACCTATCTGACTGCCTTGCGGATATCCTTCTAGAAGCAGGAGTTCGACAGACTGAGTTCGTACCAATATGTCTAGAAAAGTCCGTATGGTGGGCAGTCGCTCAACTAGGTGTACTCAAGGCAGGGGCAGCGTGTATATCGCTCGATCCCGATTATCCAGCTGGTTCGTTCTACTCCTACCTCTTTATATCTCCCCGACAGCATTTTCCGATAATCGCAGAAGAACACTTCCTTTTACTAACACTTCGTGTTTGCCACAGCTCGAAATAATAAGATTCTGAATGTATCGCAAGCGACGGTCATTGTCGTTTCCGACTATACCAGAAACCTGTTCGAGAAGTCAACCCTCTCGCTGATCACTCTAAACAAATTGTCCCTCGAAATGCGACCCACACATCTCACTTGGATCAGTCAAGGAGTTAGAGTCACGCATTCTGATCCTGCCTATGTTATGTTTACATCAGGTAGTACTGGTTCTCCGAAAGGTATTGTGATCGAGCATGCAGCCCTCTGTACCTCTGCATTCAACTACGGAAAAGCCTTATCCCTCAACAAATCATCAAAGGTATTGCAATTTGCGTCATGCACGTTCGATGTTAGCGTTGGAGAAGTACTCACTACTCTGATGCACGGTGGATGCGTTTGCGTTCCATCTGACGAGGAGAGACTATCAGAACTCCCAAACTGTGTCAATCGTTATCAGGTCAACTGGCTCTATCTGACGTCATCTATCGCTCTTTTAATCAAGCCAAGCGATGTACCCTCTCTCAACACCTTAGTTGTTGGTGGGGAAGCTGTACATCAAAACGTTATTGAGACATGGGCCGAGAGCCATGTCAGTCTCATCAACGCATATGGGTAAGCTTAAAGCCTTTGTTTCCAAAATACACTACTTACCATGCACCTCTCAGGCCTGCCGAAGCATCAATATACTGCGCAATGCGAACTGTTCCAAAGAAGACAATCGATGCACGGAATATCGGCAAAGCTGTCGGCTGCAGAATGTGGATTGTACAGATTGACAATCCTCGAAGATTGCTTCCTATTGGAGTAACAGGCGAGATACTCATCGAAGGCCCAATCTTGGCGCGCGGGTATCTCCACAATCCAGAGCTGACAGCTGAACATTTCGTTACAACACCATGGCTACCTGGATGCCGACTTTACCGCACTGGGGACTTAGCGTGCTATGATTCGGATGGGAATATGCAGTTTCGTGGTCGTTTCGACTCACAAGGCAAGATACGCGGTCAACGGCTCGATGTGAGAGAATTGGAAGCTCATCTCTTACATGCGTGTGACGACGTTCGCGAAGCAGCTGCAGCAGTAGTCGACTTGGAGCATCAAAAAAACAAACCAACTACTAAACTCGTCGCCTTCGTTGTATTCCAGGACACCATTTCTGAAAACACAACAAGAAAGCATGTCCCGCGCATGACAAAGGCTCTACGATCCCGGTTTCGAAGATTGAAGGAGGACTTGGAGGGACTAGTTCCAAAGCACATGCTTCCCTCAATATTTATGCCGATGCGAGAATTACCCAAAACAACTTCTTTGAAGCTCGATCGTGCTGCTTTGGCTACGCTGGTCCAAGAATTTCGACAGGAAGAATTACGGGAATATTGTCTCAGTGGTATACAAAGAGAAAGCAGTGCTGTCAAAGGAACGACGAAGGCTTATATTGCTGAAGAAAAAGCGCTCTTGCGCCTCTGGTCGAAAGTGTTGTCGCTCGATGAAGGAGAGATTGATAAAAGTCAGAGTTTCTTCAACTTGGACGGTGACTCTACGAGTGCGATGCAACTTATCTGGGAAGCAAAAGAGCAAGGATGGAATTTGTCATTGTCGGACCTCTATCGAATGCCCACTATTGAACGGCTTGCTGAGCACATCGCTACTGAAACCGCTGGAAATCTTTCCTTTCAAATTCCGGCAAGATTCTCTCTACTTGGTAATGATGAAAGAGAATGTGTTTTCGAACTCCTACGTATCCAAGGCAGCACATCGACTTCTGAGGTAGAGGACATTTATCCCGCTACCAATACACAGGTTTCTCTTCTTTTACAGACTGCGGATCGCCCCGGAACATGGGTTGCGAAGGACCGATGGAAATTTCCTGCAGGCTTTGACTGTGCCAAGTTTCGCGATGCGCTGGAAACTCTTGTCGATAAAACACCCATTCTACGAACAAGAATATTGCAATCAACTTCGAGTGACCGATGTTACCAAGTAGTTCTACGCCACAGGTCACTCTCGAGTATGTGGGAAGATAGTATACAGGCCAAAGATATGGGGTTCAACACCTGTTTGTCAGCCTATCGCATTTTGAAGTCAGATGATACTCAGGAGCTCACCGGACTCGAATGGGTCCGTCATCATGCTATCTATGATGGTTGGTCGACAAAGTTGATGCTCAATTTCGTTAGTCAATACTACCGAAATGGGGTCACACCACCAACACTTCAGCCTTACAGCTCTTACATCAAGATGCTTCAAGGCTTGAATGAAGAGGCTTCCCGAAGCACTTGGAATTCAATCCTCAATGGGATAGGGGAGGAAACGCTTCGGGGAGCGTGTTTTCCCTTAGGCTCACAACACTCTCTCCGAGAACAAGATCAAACTTCCGCCCAATATTCGCCGCTTACTGGCTCGAAATTGCATCGTGAACTCTCCTTCACCATCAATCCTCAGCGAGGCTCATTATCTGCAGTTTTAGAGGCTGCATGGTCTTTGGTGCTGTCAGCTTATGCTGATGCGCAGGACATAGTGTTTGGAGTCATCCAATCCGGGCGCACAAAAGCGTTCATGCAAGATATCATTGGACCCACAATATCGTTAACGCCAAGACGGTTTAAGATCAATGACTCTATGACAATAGAGATGTTCCTCGAAAGTTCGTGCACTGATTCCGCATCAGTGGCCCATTACGAACACCTTGGTCTCAAGACGATGAAAGAAATATACCCTCACCGGTCGATTACATTTGGAAATCTCATTGTAATACAAGGTAGCGGTTTTGGTGAGAAAGATTCCAATAGTCACATGGAAGAGATGGGACTGCAGCAGATCGTCAACGGCAATCAGCAGGATCGTTATCCGTTCGGATTAGTTCTTGAATGCACACCAGCTATAGCAACACGTCAGGGTGTCTTTAGGATTACCGCACACTACGATGAGAGGATAATCGATGACACAACCATAGAGCGTCTTCTGTCGTACTGGGAGAGTATTACCGAGCAGCTTTTCACCTTACCTCCCCGAACGCGACTCTCTGAAATGCCATTATGGAACGCAGAAAATGTTCGTCTACAATCTACTCTTAGCAACAAGAATGAGCCACCTAAACCAATGGAAACTCGCATACACGAACTCGTATCAAGATATTGGGGACACAAATCAGACCATGCTACTGCTCCGGCGATCGTCACGACATCGGGTGCTGTGTTCACATATAGCGATCTTGGGCAAAAATCAGCCTGTCAATGTGCTGAACTGTTACGCAACGGTTTTGATGCGCAGGAGAGTTCATTCGTACTCATATGTTCGGAAAGGTCCCCTTGGACGGTGGTAGCGATGTTCGCCGTCTGGCTTGCTGGTGGTGCGGTGGTGTTGTTGGATCCAACTCTACCACTAAGCCGTCTGCACTCCATCGCCGACAAAGTCAAGGCAAATATGGTTCTGAGTTCGACGGCCACAAAGCATATCTGGGAGCAGTATTGCAGTCCGTTGAAGATTCTCGATATCGTCACACCATCGACTGAGAAGATTTACGAGACGAACTTTGACATACAGCCACCAGATACCCAGGATGCTGGAGATGTATGCTATTGTATCTTTACAAGTGGCTCAACCGGAGAGCCTAAGGGCATTCTTATCACACATAGCGCAATCAGTACGAGCGCGGTTCACCATGGTCATACGACTGGCCTTGAAAGAGGTTCTCGAGTTCTTCAATTTGCTTCTTACTCTTTTGATGTTGCGATTGATGAAATGGTCACTACACTGGTGCACGGTGGATGTGTGTGCATTCCCAGTGAAGATTACCGAAACAATCGGCTTGCGGAAGCAATCAATGAGATGAAAGTAAACGTCGCACTTCTAACTCCAGGAGTTCTCCAGACTTTGGATCCTGACAGTGTGCCTTGCCTCGATACAGTAGTGGTTGGAGGCAGTCTGCTGAGTGATTCTTTGCGCTCTCAATGGCAACATCGCGTCCGACTGTTAATAGCATACGGACCCTCAGAATGCGCAATCACTGCAGCCATGCAAGTCGATAACTCAGATACTGGGAACATAGGGCGACCAGTTGGTTGCAGGGCTTGGGTTGTGACTAAAGGAGGCAGGCCAGCGCCTCCTGGATGCATTGGTGAGCTTGTCATTGACGGCCCCATTCTCGCTCAGGGCTATCTCAACGACGAAGAGCTTACAGCGGAGCGTTTTGTCTTAGCAGCAGATATCTCAGCTAACTTTTGCATACTTGCTGGTTGTGCGCCAACGACTCGTTTATATAAGACTGGCGACATAGTGAAGGAAAATCCGGATGGCACACTGACATTCATTGGGCGCCAAGACAACCAGGTCAAGGTGCGTGGTGTGCGCATAGAACTGGAGGAAATCGAGCGATGTATCGGCAGATGTGATGAATTTATTATCAACTCTGTCGTTACATTGCCGTCCAAAGGGCCTTTTGCTCATCGTCTAGTCGGAGTACTGGAGTTGCCAACCAGCGATCACAACTCCATCACACATGTGATTAAGATTGAGGACGAACCGAAGCTCAGGATTATCAAAGCTAGCTTGGAGCACTATCTGCCTACTACCCACATTCCCGCAGCATGGGTGGGGATTGATCGCTTTCCTCTTTTGCCTTCAGGCAAGACCGACCGTGCTTGGATCCAGAAGCAGCTCGAAGATATGCAGCATGAATCTCGCTACGTAGCTGACGCTGCGTCTTTCAGCGATGGAACTGTACTCGAGAAGCAAGTACTGGATTCAATCGGGCATGTCTTGGGCATAGAAATTTCAGCCAAACAGACTGATTCTACTTTTCTACAGCTGGGTGGTGACTCCTTGATGGCTATGAATATCATTGCTCGTTGCAGAGCTTCGGATATCCACATCACACTAGGATCATTACTTGGTAATCACAATATCCGCGAATTGGTGAGATCCGCCACTCTAAGGTCTGGAGACACAGTACCGACTTTACAAAATGGCACCGAGTCTGAGTCTGGAAATCTACCGTTGTCTTTGATGCAGAAAAAGTTCTTTGACTTCTATCCGTTCGGCCCAAATCATTTCAATCAAAGCATGTTTGTTTCCGTCGCTCAAATATGTGGTAGTGGCATAGGTTTCGAGAACATACTTCATGCTCTAATCAAACGCCATCCCGCACTTCGGACGCGGTTCGTACGTGGAGGAGATAAACAAAGATGGTATTCCAAGCCTATCGACCACATCTCTGACGCACTGAGTTTCGGCCAACGTACGGTTGATAGCGATCTTTCCCCCATCATTGAGTGTGAAATGATTGCAGCCCACAAAAGTGTAAACATCATCACTGGCCCATTGTTCTCTGCACGAGTTTTTGCGATTAAAGATAAAGGTCTTCTGTATCTTTACCTAGTTGCACACCATACTGTCGTAGACATTGTGTCGTGGACTATTCTACTGAATGACATTCAAAGTCTAATGGAAGGACAAGATCTGCCCTTGGATTCGGCCATCTGCGTGCCTCGACCCACATCCAATGACGAGGAACGTTTTGAAGACAGCGTTTTCCTTGAACAGTCTGCAACTTCCAGGATGAACGAATTTTGGGGTATTGATGATGGTTCAGAAACGACTAGAACTGGCACAAGACGCTTCAACGTGCGACTCGAACCAGAAAGCACCCGAGTTCTGATGGAATCAGTACGCACTATAGAGGGGTTGCAAGTGGTGGATGTGCTAGAGGGCACAATTGCTTACGCTCTCAAACGCATTTGCAAAAAGGAAGGACGTCACACCGACATGGAAACTTTCATCGAAGAGCATGGACGTTGCTTAGCGGATGAATCTGGAAACCTGGGAGTCGGCTGGTTCACAAAGTTACGAAAAGTGTCTTTATCAGAAGCGGCCTCGTCAAATCCAATTGTCGAATTGATCTGGCGTGCGCGAGACCAACGGGTTGACTTTCGTGCAATGAAACACACAAACTCTTTTCAACTCCCCATAGAGATTGTAGTTAATTACACCGGTAAATCGCATCTTTCGACAAATGTTGGAATTTTCCAGCACGTATCATCTGCTGCTGCTGCTTTGGCAGAAAAGGTACCAGATGTAGATCCAAACCTGACACCGATGGCTCTCATAGAACTTTTGATCGCCCACTCAGACAATGGCCTAGATTTTCGAATCCAACACGATACCAGGATGAAGCGCACCTATCTGCTACATGATTTTCTGGACACATTCATCGCACTTCTAACCGAGGAAGTAATCCCTGGTCTTGCTTCAAGGGACTGGCAAATGAGGCTCCGTCGGCTCGCCTTCATAGACAGTCAAGACTACACTACAAGTCAGCTGCTTCGAACAGAGCTCATAAGTAAATTGGACATAGATGGTCTCGACGCGGTTGAGGATGTGTTGACATGTAATCCATCGCAAAGTCGCATTATCCTGTCCCAACTGCAGGACCCGAAGCTTTACCAGGTTCATGCTGCTTGGAGAGTCTCTACTCGCAATACTTTCGATGTCATGAAGGTTGACGAGGAGAGGTTACGAACCGCTTGCAACACTGTGGTACAACATCACCCCGCACTTCGCGTCGCCTTTGTTCAGCTTACTGACATGGCAACACCAATTCAAGTCGTTCTTCGATACCCGAGCAAGACCAGTCCTCTTCGCGTTTCTAGAGAAGGAAACGACCTGAGTGTTATATTGAACATATCACATGCAATATTCGATGGAAGCTCGGATACCGTGCTGAGACGCGACATTGCACGGTGTTATTCAGCCCAGCCATTGAATCATGACAGCAAGAGAACCCTCCAGGCGTATTCCGAACATCTCAGAACCTTGGACACTAAATCTGCGGATGAATATTGGATTACTCACCTTGAAGGTGTTGAGCCAACCCGTATGCCTCCACTTGGGTCGACAGATGACAGCTTTGGCTACGTGGACGATGCTTTAGAGCATGAGCTTACACTCGCAATTCGACCATGGTGCCAGCGCATGAGAGCCTCTCCTGCTGCCGCTATACACACTGCTTGGGCGATCGCACTGAGCGCCTACACGGAGTCTGAAGACGTCTGTTTTGGATGGCTTGCTGCAGGCCGTGACGCGCCAATTAGAGGAATAGAAGATGCAATTGGTATGTTTGCAACGCTGCTCGTTGCGAGGATAAAGGTGAATCCGAATCGTAGTATCGGGAAAATCGTAGCAAGCGCTGTGCATGATATGGCTTCAGGACTTCATCATCAAATGGGCACTCCACCGCTCTATCATCACGGCCAACTCTTATTTGATACATTGGTCAGTGTCCAAACACTTTCTCAAGAGCCACTTGCCGATCTGGAAGCATCGAACGATTTAAACTTTCATGTTCAGTCCGACACCGATCGCACTATGGTAAGACTGTTTCTTCTTCTTAGTGTTCCTGCTACACTTGTTGACTGATGACTTCCCAGTTCTCTCTTACGCTTAACGCATCCGTCACCTCACATTCGGTTGACTTTCGCATGACCTTCAATAATTCCAAAATCTCAAGGAGCATAGCTCATGCATTTTTCGATGTCTTCCATCAAGCATTATGTGCTGTCCTGACCAGTTCTGCGGAAGCACCTGTTTCAAGCATCGACCTCTGTGCGTCCAGCCATAAAGAAGTCATGCGCAAATTCAACCCTGATCCTACTTTTGCCCTTAAATCTGGTGGTTCATTAACCATCCCAAGTTTGTTCCTTACACAAGTCCATCAACGACCCAACGCAGTTGCTGTTCAGGGTTGGGATCTCGAATTGTCTTACTCCCAGCTAAATCTGTTGTCCATTTCTTTCGCGGGACATCTCCAACACCTTGGTGTTTCTCATGGCAATACAGTCCTAGTACTCTGCGATAAGTCAGCTATGGTTGTAGCGGTTGTACTTGGCATTTTACGTCTGGGTGCAGTGTGTGTATTTCTCTCTCCAACAGACGGAATTCATCGTTTACAGAGTATCGTCGCTACGGCTTCATACGATTTGACACCTGTGATTATTTCTAGTCCAAGACACGCGAGTAAAGCTCGTATGCTTGGATGTGGAACTGTCGTCGAACTGACAGAGGAATCCCTTTCGGAAAACTCATCATCCCAAAAAATCGAGGATCAAAGTCATCCAAATGATGTAGCATTCCTAGTCTTTACTTCTGGAAGGTACGCAACAGCTGACATCTTCGTTGTAATCTTTAACTGGTGTCACTAACAAAGACTCTAGTACCGGTACACCAAAAGGCATACGTATACACCATGAGGCGCTCTGCCTTAGTATAACATCCGCAAGTTCTCGCCTGCTTGTAACGAACAAGAGCCGCATTTTACAATTTTCGGCCTACACCTTCGACGTTAGTATTGGCGACATGTTGTTCGCTCTCTTCACTGGAGCTGTGCTTTGTGTTCTATCTGAAGAGGAGAGATTGAATGATCTCAATGGGGCGATGCAGAGGTTCCATGCCAATTGGTTATCCTTAACTCCATCTGTAGCGACGCTCCTACTTCCCGAGGCTTGCGAGTCACTTGAAACCCTTGTCTTGATTGGCGAAATGGCACTACCAGAACTCTACGCAACCTGGACCAATCGCGTTAATCTTTTCAACGCATGGGGACCTGCAGAATGCAGTGTTATTAGCTCCGCCTACAAGATCCAATCTGCCACTGACTACGAAGGGATTATTGGTAGTCCACTCTCCTGTCGCCTTTGGCTTGTCAAGCCACAAGACTCTTCACGACATGTTCCTATTGGCTGCGTAGGGGAATTGTTGGTGGAGGGTCCTCATGTGGCTCTAGGTTATATGAGGGACAAGAAGAAGACTGAAGAAGTTTTCATATCGCCATCCAAAGCTCCTTCTTGGCTCAAACCTTTGTCTACATCCAGATTTTACCTTACAGGGGATCTAGCAAGATTTACGCCTGATGATGGTATGATCTTCTTAGGTCGAAAAGACTCACAGGTAAAGATACACGGCCAAAGAATTGAGCTAGGGGAAATTGAATTTCACGTTCGCAGGAGAGTTGCTGAGCTAACCTCGATATCTCTCGCCGCTGCCGTGGATCTGTTCAGGTATCCTACTGGTGGAGATACTCTAGTCGCTTTTATTGCTCGTAGCAACAGCGAATTTGTCAAGAAAGGAAGAGTCCAGGCCATGCAACCAGAGACCTTGGGTTTCAACGAAAAATACGGATGGGAGAAAATGCTGAAGCAGTCATTATACAAGGATCTTCCGTTCTACATGGTTCCCTCAGGGTTTATCCTTATAGATACTCTTCCAAAATCGCCGTCCGGGAAGCTAGACCGGAAAGAGCTTCGCCTGTTTGCAGCAGGTTGGATAGAAAGACAACGCATCCAGAGTATCCCCAGATCTCCCGGGTCAATCTACACAGAAGCGATTTCGCAGAACACATTGATCAATCGTATTCGCGCGCTTTGGGCGCTGGTACTGAAGCTTGACGAAGCATCGATAGCTCCAGAAGATCATTTCTTTCGACTTGGGGGCGACAGTATTCTAGCGATGCGCTTATCAGCAGCTGCACTTGACGATGGAATCCGTCTTCCCACAGCGGTGATCATGAGATATCCCGTTTTAATCAGTATGACAGAGCAAGTCCGGTTGGATTCTTCAACCGATCATCTGATGGATGTCAGATCACCATTGTCCTCGGGATCATCTGATGGGGTTTTGAGAGATTTCATTAGCGACCACGCATCCGAGTTTCCAGCAACGGACTTCCAATCCTCCATGATACTCTTCAACCTTGCTCCAGGACGTGGGTTCCTCAATTACTTCATTTTCCGTTTGCCTCCTTTAATAGCAAACTCCAAGCTGGAAAACGCGTGGCATCAAGTTTTGTTACGACATCCAATATTGCGGAGTTATTGCATTCGCAAAGAGCAGCAGATATTCTACCACACCAGCCAATCAGTCAGTGCGGAACAGATCGAAGTCCATACGGTTGGGGAAGATGATGTAGACCAGTATGCACGAGTGTTGGTTAATGTTGATCGGCTCGCCCCCTACAATTCGGCAACTGTTTTGCAAAATTATTCCTGATTGGAAGCTCAGACAAGAGTTGTTCACGGGCCATCATTCGTCTGTCGCACGCTCAATATGATGGCATGTGTTTACAGGCTCTCTGGAATGATATAAATGTTGCATGTTCAGGTGCGAAGTTAAAGTCAGAGGAAAAGACGTTTGCTCAGTTCGCCCATTCAGCCGCCAGTCTAAACGAGGCTGCTAAGAACTACTGGCATGGCTACCTGCTGGGCTCGCATATCACTCCTCTCTCGGATAAGGCGAAATCTCTTGGGAACATGGACGGTTACGTAAAATCATCGTTCTCGGCCGATCTGTTTATTTTACGGGACACAACCCCCGCAACGGCTTTGAAAGGTGCCTGGGCATTAGTTCTGTCGTGGTTTTCAGGCAGCCTGGACGTTTTGTTTGGCCAAATTGTCTCGTGTCGAGAGACGTTGCCTCTTGAGATGCTTGAGACAGTTGGCGCCTTTGTCAACTGCATCCCCGTGCGTGCACGTCTTTCAAGCGATATGCAGCCTCAACATCACTTAGAGCTTATCCATAAGCATCAAATTGATTCACTGGAATACAACTGGGTCGGATTGCAGTCTTTAACTAACTCGTGCACGGAATGGCCTGCGAATGCGCGTTTTAGTTCCGTTGTCCAATATCAGAATCTACTGGCCTCACCATCAAGCTTGCAAAAGATAGACACAGGTGAACTCAGTGGCACCACTATCGACGTTGTCGGTAGAAGTGGTGCTTACTCCGATTTATGGATCACAGCTACGCCGAGCGAGGAGAGTCGGAGTGTTGTTGTTGATTGTCACTTTGACGAGAGTATACTTGACAAAAGTGTAGCTACGAAACTCCTTGCGGCTCTGGAAGCAGCTTTACAATTCCTCCACACCGATGACCTGGTTGTGCGCTTTAAGTACGAAGAGGTGTAAATATAGTTGAGGTAATATTCTAATGTAGTGAGCAAAACAGCTCTTTCTCAAGGAATACACTGAAGAGGAGTGCATTTGGACACTTCCAAGGATACATATTTTCAAAATTCGACATGCTTTCACATCTGCATGCAACTGCCGGGATGCAATCGCCGATAAAACGCTATCCTGGTATATGATGCTACGTGGATTCGACCCCGATCCATCCTAATCAGGTAATCAGGCATCCTGATCCAAAGACGCGCATATGCAACGCGGATCAGAAACTAGTACTCGGGCCAAGGGATGGCGTCCCGCCACCGATGCTGCGCATGGGCCCTCGCAAGCTTAGGGCCCCTAAGCTCAACAATAATACCACTATTCATAGGCCTCTACAACAACAAATATAAATCTTTTTACATAGAAAAAACGCCATAACGTGCTAGAGCATCTACTAATTACAAGAAATCTACTAGGCAAATAGCTAACGCTGTTGTTAAGCTAAGACGCCTCCGCAAGCCCAACCTCTTAGAATACGCGCGACTATACAACCTACTATATTAACGCCTACACAGAGCTTTCAATGGTGGCAACAACAGATCTACACGCTCGCCTACAAACAGAAAGCTCTCTAACGTGCAGGAAGCTTCTCTTATATATTATCTTAACGCTATTAACGCCGTAGGCTTCGGCGTTACTAAGTATATAATCAAAGCTTAAGCTGACCACCTTCTAAAGCAAGCCTTTAAGGACGCCATTAACTCTAAACCCGATATATTAGATCTTATAAAGCCGCCTATTATCAGCTAGAACTAGGCTCGCCGCTGGCTTAAGCGGCATACAAAATATACAAGATTAAGAAGCCAGCCAATTAAGATTACGCGCAAGCTGTAACGGCACAGGCAAGATCTGTTCGGATCAGTATCGGTTGGAAGTGTCACT
>JAWDHC010000379.1:0-22528 GCA_036172615.1 Curvularia verruculosa
TTGGTGGGGTGCGGCGCTCGCTTGTACGCGGCGCTCGCTTGTAAACTACGTTATACAAAATTCCGCCCCAAGAATACGTTACCATTTCAGCTCATCATCATTACCTCGTTTGCCCACTTCGTCCTCATATTCTACCATTCTTTCCTCATCTGTCGCCTCCAAATCTTGAATGATGTTGATAGCCGGCTCTACACTGTCATTTAAGGCTGCCAACCGACTCTTCTCTTTGGTGCGAGTATAAAAAACCGGGCAATCTCTACTGTCGCACCGAATCTCTTCGTTCCATGCTACACTCGAGCAACGTCTACACACAGCATCTACCTCAGTTACTCTCTTTTCGCTACTCCATATGCGGTATTTGAGGGCGAGAAGCGAGTGTGCTGGGCGTCTGAGACACCTTGCACAAAGTGGTAGCATCGCGTAAGCGTCATTAGAAATCTGTGTGGATGCAGGAGGAGGACCAAGTTTCGAACGGCATACGAGACAGTTCAAGGATTTCATATAGCTCTCTAACGTTTTCTTGAGAGAATGAGAACCACCGCCTATGAGAGTATTGCCATTGTTATCATATTTTGGTGTGATAGGAATGGAAATGTTGCGTATACGCTGTATCTTGGGCATCTCGTCATACCACTGTCGGACATTGGCACCAACAAGATTGAAGATGCGTTCCAGTGGGGGAATCAGGTTCTTGGAAATATAGTACTCAGCGTCAAGCTCCAAGTGGTCATTTTGTAGTAGGGTCTCTGGGCTGACACAACGGTCGCTAAGTCGGGCTCCCGGTGCACCTGTGATGACAACATAAGGTACGCGTTCGCCGTACTGCGGTTCTGCACGTGGGTCGGCGAGCATGCGTTTCGTAGCGATGAGAGCGCCGGGTGGTGCAGGCCCTTTGTTAGAATACGTGCCCAGTTTGACTTCTTTGGCGAAAAGAAAATCCTGGATGCTGACACGGCCTTCCATGATTTTGGCACACTGTTCTTGGAAGTAACGCTTTACTTGGCTTAGGTCTGCAGTTCGAAAAAGAAGCTTGAGTGCCTTTTCCTCAATCTTTTGTTCTGCAGGTGTCCCATCTCGACGAACAGTTTCGATACCTTTTGCATCAAATTCTGGCTCTTTCTGGCTTCTGTGGTCGTACTTGAAGCCCACGTAACGTTTCTTAGCAAGCAGTACGCAAGGGTGGTACACCTTCTCAAATTTGAGCTTGATGGGTCGTGGATTTGCAGCAGTGATGGCAGCAGCAATCTCTTCCCCGATTGTGAATGCTTGATCCTTCGTACGCCCTTTGAGATGGATGAAAAGCGAGTCGGTATCTCCGTAGACGACTTCGGCGCCCCATTTTTCCGTCGCGTGGATGATTGCAATCGCCTTCTCAAGGGTTTCGCGACCAGATTGAACAATGCTATCGGCGATTTCGGAGCATGGCATTCGTCCTGAAAATGAGGCTGATGTGTACCCATAGGTGACGTTCGCCAAAAGCTTCAATGCCAGTTGCCTGTTGTTCAGCAGCTTCTGAAGCGTATGGTCATCTTTGTCCTCTTTCATTCCACTCTTGACCATTACTCGGGTCTCCAAGATCTCACCAAGCATTTTCGCAAGCAGCGATTTCCGCATCTCCGGTTTCACATACATCATACCGTTGGGCGCAATGTTGATGTGGTCCTTTACCAGCTCTAACAGCTGGGGTTCGCGCTTGAAATCCATGAAGCCCATCTTGTTGCGGCCACGCCAGCTGACGATACGTCCAAGACAAGTTGAGTAACAATAGTTGTAGGCAATCATGACGCTCGGGTAGAGCGACTGAAAGTCTAGTACTAGTACTGGGCTGGAGTAGAAGGCGCTCTGAGGTTCCATAACGAGTGGTAAACACTCTAGGGCGTTTTGTTGACCGACCTGCTTCCTGCTTGGCGAGACAAGGATGAAGTTTTCTGGCTTTGCAATACGGAACATAGTAGACTCGACTTTGAATTGCGAGCCTCGGGAGATGACTGCAAAGAAGTCGACACCAAGCAACCGCGCCTGTTCGCTAGTACGTGGTACTATATCGTTGGCGTCCAAAAGGTCAAGGTTCAGCTGCACGCGAGTAAGAAAGTAGTTGAGAACTTTGGAGAGATCTCGAGGCTTCCCATTTGTGTACCATGCTGTCAGATCTGAGTGCTGGTAGTGCGGAATGCGCCTATGAAGCAGGTGAAACACAACATTTTCCATGGTGTACTGTAATAGATTTAGCTCGCCACGCATAGCTCTCCAGAGGTTGATCATGTGTCGGCCAGTAATCTGGATAGTGGATGTGTGTGTAAAACCCCAGCGATCTGCTTCTTTTCCGAATCTCCCATTCGACGGCGTTTTGATCCTACTGAGTTCATCGCAAAGATTGTACTCGTACTTCATTCTGGCCCGCTCTATCAGATAGCCCCAAGAACTGTTGTGCACCTCATATCCTGTGAGTATGTCTGGGTCAAATTGGCGGACAATATCAACTAAACGGTTGATAAGATCCAGCTCGTCTTCTTCGTATTCGACCTCCACTGGCACTTGTTTGGCAATTCGTATAGCCATGCCGTCCTCGTCAGAGAAGCACAGGATACCTGTGCGTGGCCGATCAGTAACCGCATTCTCCTCGCCTTGCACGCTCCAGAAGATACACTGTATTTCATCCTCGGCAGGATCCGGCAACAGCGATCCTCTAGAGTTTACATGAACTTCTAAGCTCATGATACTCATGTACTGTGATTGGTGCTTGACACTGGTATCTTTTTGTTTTTGCGAATACTTGAAGTCATTGGGATTCTTTTGTGTGGGGCCCTCGATTTGTGAGAAATTGTCTATGGGTTCGACTTTGCGTAGTACCAGGTTAGACGATTGCTTCGTTTCTGTATCCGGTTTTCCTGTTTTGAGTCGCCTAGCTTCAAGACGTGTCCATTCTCTTACGGCTTCAAAAGACGGTGGTGGCCTTGAGAGTTCCCAGTGACGCAAACTGCAACGTTTGGATCTTGCTTGACATGTTAGAGCTTGCTCTCTCTTATCCACCACAACAGGCGGGTATTCTCCGATACTAGCAAGAGACGCGCCAGTCGGATCGAACGGAGGAAGGTATGGTAAGGTGGTGCTCTGTATTTTGAACTCCCTGCCTGCATATTCACGAGGTCGATCCGGGACGTCTTTCTCATCGCTGTAGTAGGCATCTTGATAGATCATAGGCGGCAACCCAGCTTGCATCATAGTGCCTTCGACAATCTCTGCTGTTGGAGGTAGATATCCGTAATATACTGTATGGCGATGATGCGGGTATGAATGACTCAGACTTTTGACCAGAGCCATGACTTGTGAACGAGCCACTGGTGTGCTGCTAGCAGGCCTTACTGGTGATGTCTTTTGATGAGTCCAAGGGGTAACGGGAGAGCGCTCTGAAGTTCTGATATTGAGATGCTTAGGTGCAGGTGTCTTGGGGTCCTCTTGAGAGTTAGAGTAGCCTGACTGGCTCAGGCGATGTAACGTCTCGGGAGCATTGGGATTTTTCACTACAGGAAAAGACAGTGTAGTAGGCCGTCCAGGACCTTGAGCTTTGATACTTGCTTGGGAGAGCTGACCAGCCGGAGGAGCCTCTTCCCATGAGCTTTCCTGAGCTTCGCTTGCTGGTTGACTCGCGTCTTTACCCAAAGCATTGCGAAATGATACACGACGGCCGGTGCCTTGGTTTTCTAGCGAAACCCGTTGGCGCTTGTTGTAGTCTTCATTGGTAGGCTCGTTACAGCGCTTACGTACAGTGCTGGGACTCCTTTCATTTGGTAATCCATCCTCATCACTCGGGTCGACCAGATCGATGCCTTCGTCAATAAGTGCATCGTTTCCTACCGCTTCATCCGCTGCCTGCAAAAGAGACAGGGTGAGCGGGTCCGTTGAGTGCTCCTCGTCATCGAATTGATTGTCCACATCTGCTTGATATCGGCCATCGTCGTCACCAAGAATAGCATCATCATGCTGACCATGCGGCAGTAGATCTAGGTAGTCTGACAATAGTTCGGCTCCACCTGTGACATGAGTGGTATCTTCCTCAAATGTTTCATTTTCATCTTCCAGATTGTTGTCTGGGAGTCTTTGCGTAGACAGGACCTCAGGATAGAGATCTTCAATACTCTCTACAGCAGTCTTGATATAATGCTGGCCTTCAGCAGGTTTGACAAACGTGTCGTAGCTCGCTTCATGCCTTCCCCGTTTCTCTTCTTCAATCAAACTCTCAACAATCTCCCTGTATTCATCTTCGTGTATCCATTTGGCTTTTTTAGTTTCGCGAGTATCTGCCGACATTGACACTAGCATTTCAGTAGGGAATGGACTGCTAGAGGGATTGGTAAGGCCCATGCGAAGTTTTCGTCTACGCGTTTCGTCCCTCCAAAGACCAGCCATAGATGGCACAAACTTATCATCGGGGTTATGAAGCATTTGGCTCGATTGTTCCAGAAAATCATGGTGGATAGGGCGGTACTGTAATTGATGCCGATTGAGAATGTCTTGGACGCAAATGTCCACCTCAAGAGTGCAGTGGCTTTGGCGTGGGTACTGATCTTCATCCGCCATGAACTCATCTGGGATAGAGGCATCGTGCCACTTGTGGAGTGTAATGTCCACCTCGTCGCTATTAGGAACTGGTCCTCGAAACTGTACTTTGGCGCAATCGATGTAGTCACACCCGTATAAGTTATAGTCGCACATCCACTGTAGGAGATACTGTAGGTGGCTTTCGTACGGCTGAAATACCCGGTTCAAAATGGCGCCTTGATGAAGGAGATCGGAAAACCGTGTCATGTGCATAGGGTTGAGGAGATAGATTTTGAGAAAGACCTTGTATCCAACATGGTATCCGAAGAAAGGAACGCCTTTCACCAGCGAGATATGGCCAACGTATATTGATTTGGAATCGTGCGTGCTTCGTCGGTAGGCGGTGGCAAGGGCATGGTCAATTGAAGTGCGAAGCTCAAGGATGTACGAATTTACTACACATTGTCAGCATGTCACATGTAGCCATGCCATCCACCACACCTACCGACATCATTTTCCAGACTTCCATTGTACTCCACATACAAATAAGGCAGCGCCCCGTGAATGTGAGCGCATACTTTCTGACCCGTCTCAGTTGCGCCAAACGCCCTAACAATGGGCACTTCGGGTGCGCCTAACCTACTCAAAGGCCCAGGGTTGCGCCGGAGAAGAGGGTCGAGATCGGTGGGTGCAGCCTGATAATTGTCGATACAGTTCAGGCGAAAGCGAAACGTCTCCATGACGACATAGCCAACGTGATGGTATGTCGGAGAGGGTAGTATTGCATTGTGTTCGAGCTCACCCAGAACTGGACATCAACAAAGCGTACGCTATGAATCGTTGGTGGCGTGGAAAAGCCAACGCGGTCCAATGCAACGCGAGTCGCGTGATCCCGTGACACGCGTGATCGTCGCTGCAGCCCTATAGCACACTTTCGCCGCTCCGGCAACTCAAAGCTTCAACCACCATCAGCCTCTCAAATCAGTCAACACCTCTCAGGTAGCCCACAGCAACCAACATGCCGCCCTCACAGCCCAAGAAGCCGGACGTGTCCGCCGCCGCGAAAGAGCGCAACGAATACATTCCCTCCTTCATCTCTAAGAAGCCATTTTATGCTGTCGACGAGAATGGTGAAGACAATACCGATTACCTAGAGCACCAGCGTCTTCAGAAGCAGGAACAAGACTCAAAATGGTACGATCGCGGCAAAAAGGCGGGCCCAGCCGCGACAAAGTTTCGCAAAGGCGCATGCGAGAACTGCGGAGCCATGACCCACAAGAGGAAGGACTGTCTGAGTCGGCCGCGCAAGGCAGGCGCAAAGTATACAGGCAAGAACATCGAGGCAGACGAGGTCATTCAGGATGTGCAATTAGGGTTCGATGCGAAGCGCGACCGTTGGAATGGTTACGATGCGTCAAACTTTGTCGAGGTCATTGAGGAGTACAACGCCATGGAGGAGATTCGCAAAAAGGCAAAAGAAGTGGAGAAGAGCGACAAGTCAGATAATGAGGATGAGGGCGACAAATACGACGCTGAGACCGACATGGGAAGGAAACAGGCCACATCTACACGCAACCTGCGGTTACGAGAGGATACCGCAAAGTACCTACTCAATTTAGATCTCGACTCAGCGAAATACGATCCCAAAACGCGGTCCATGGTCGACAGCGGCGCAACAGCAGACAATGCCGCCAAATTGGTGGCTGAAGAGGGCTTTATGAAGGCATCTGGAGACGCAGCCGAGTTTGAGAGGGCGCAGCGGTATGCCTGGGAGACACAAGAACGCGGAGACAAGAACAAGCTTCATCTGCAAGCCAACCCAACCTCTGGCGAGGTCATGAGGAAGAAACAACTCAAGGAGGCTGAAGAGGCTGCAGCAGCCAAAAAGAAGGCTCTGGCTGAGAAGTACGGAACTCAAGAGAAGTTCACCGACGAGACGCTGCGCAAAGTTGCCGTTACAGAAAACGAACGATATGTTGAATATGACGAGCGAGGAAGTATCAAGGGCGCGCCAAAGGTCAAGGCAAAATCAAAATACCCCGAGGACGTGCTGCTCAACAACCACACGTCTGTTTGGGGTAGTTGGTGGTCCAATTTCCAATGGGGCTTTGCATGCTGTCACTCGACAGTCAAAAACTCATATTGCACGGGCGAGGCAGGCAAGGAAGCCTTTGAGCTTGCGGATCGGATGCGAACTGGTGCTGATCTTGAGGAAGTTCCAAAGGAAATCGCATGGAAGGAAGATGAGGCTCAGGAAGAACACGTGCCCAACGCTCCTGATAAGGCACAGAAAGTAAAGGCTGATGCAGCCAGCCGAAAGCGCGCACTTGACGAAATGACTGGACAGGTGAACGAAGAGGAGATGGAGGAATATCGTCGAAAACGGACTATGGCGGCGGATCCTATGGCAGCATACCTCTCCAAAGGAGGTAAAAGTGAGGCGGTTTGAGTCGTCAAATGCCATCATGTTGCCATAGGGCATTGATTCTGTTTTTGTAGCATTGCATGGCGTTTATACCCTGGGGTCACATTTGAGCATATCAAGTAGAATGACATAGCCGTTCCTGATGATTGCGCTGGCCATGCCTGATCGGTATAGCCAAAGGGCCAGTCCAGACCATGCATGTTTGTTCGCAAGGGGAGTTCACTCGCCCTCCATTACACAGTGCCAGCTCAGACATCAGCCCCGATAGCGCATGAAGCCGCGTATGCGTTGTTGACCTATGTCGAAGGCAGCAGTTTATGTAGGTCAAGGATGCACGCAGCCTGCGCAGAAGAGAGTTCACGGGTAAAGGCGATGACGAAGCGCCAAGGAGCACGAGCCACCTCCTAGGATGCGTAGTTGGGTACGAGAGCTCCTTGAATGGCCGACGGCACAGCCAAACTAGATAATCAGGCTCCAACGCCTCTTTGATTCTGTTCATACTTTTTGCACATTCTATCGTTCCAAACCTAATCCTTCTATTTGCTCGACTGTTTGCGACCACCGCCACACAGCTCGAGGAGGAGCTCACAGCGACCAAGATGGCGCTCTACGGAAGTTCGCGCAATGTCGACATGGGCAAGTACGTACTGTTGCTACGATTGAGAAGACCCTGGACATAGCTTGTACTGGACTGGTAGTTCAAGGCGGCTAATGAACATGCCTAGGCAGGAGTCGGACCTGGCCGTCAACATTCGCAAAGCGACAAGTATTGACGAGGTTTCACCCAAACGTATGTACCGAAACCGCCGTACCATACCGTTGATGCTTATCTATTTTGGATAGGCAAACACGTTCGAGCATGCATTGTCTACACCTGGGATCACAAGAGTTCAGCCTCCTTCTGGCAGGGCATGAAAGTGTACGTCAACTCTCCTCCTATTTCCTTTGCGCCATCATTCTGCCGGTCCCTTCCGAAGTGCTAACAGCACAAACAGGCAGCCAATTCTCGCAGACGAGGTCCAGACGTTCAAGGCGCTCATTACCGTACACAAAGTCCTTCAAGAAGGTCACCCCATCGTCCTCAAGGAAGCACAATCGAACACTAGCTGGATCGAGAGCTTGTCACGAGGTTCTACCGTTGGCGAGGGCATGCGAGGATATGCGCCACTCATTTCTGAGTATATTTACTATCTGCTGGCCAAGCTTGCGTTCCACCGGCAACACCCTGAGTTCAATGGTGCGAGGCTCGGCTGCGATCTCGAAAGCGACCGGCTAACCTAGCACAGGAACTTTCGAGTACGAGGAGTACATCAGCTTGAAGTCCATCAACGACCCCAATGAAGGTTATGAGACCATTTCCGACCTGATGACCCTCCAGGACCAAATCGATGCCTTCCAGAAGCTCATCTTCTCTCACTTCCGAAGCGGTACCAACAACGAATGTAGGATCGCTGCGCTAGTGCCCTTGGTTCAGGAGAGCTATGGTATCTATAAGTTCATTACCAGCATGCTCCGCGCAATGCACACCAGTAAGTCTTTTGATATTCAGCAAATGTGTTACACCAACTGAACCGTATAGCTCTTGGTGACGATGAAGCGCTCTCTCCCCTACGTGGTCGATACGATGCGCAGCACTACCGTCTTGTCAAGTTTTACTACGAATGCTCCAACCTCCGATACTTGACGAGCCTCATCACAGTACCAAAACTTCCCCAAGAACCACCAAACCTGCTGTCCCAGGACGAAAACGCGCCGGCTTTACCTGCAAGACCCAAAAACGAGAAGCCCGCTGAGCCCGAACCTCGTGCTCCTTCAGTCGACCCTGAACCTATTAACGAATTCTGGAAGGACAACCAAAAGAGGCAACAAGAGGAATACGAGGCAGAGCAGCAGAGGCTGCAACGACAATGGGAGGAAGCCCAGCAGCAGCAACAACAGATGCAGCTGCAAGCGCAGCGCGAATTTGAGGAACAGCAAAGACTTCAGGCCGAGCAAGCTCGTTTGGCTCAGGAACAGCTCATGCGTGATCAGTATCAGCAGCAGACACAGGGTCGCCTTGCTGAGCTTGAACGAGAGAACCTGAATGCGCGCGCCCAGTACGAACGTGATCAGCTTATGCTGCAGCAATATGACCAACGGATGAAAGCGCTCGAGGGAGAAATGGCCCAGATGAACCAAAATTTCCAGCAACAGATGGGTTCACGAGACGACCAAATACGGGCGCTCCAGGAGCAGCTCAACACTTGGCGGTCGAAATACGAGTCACTGGCCAAGCTCTATTCGCAGTTGCGACATGAGCATCTTCAGTTGCTGCAGAAGTTCAAGTCAGTCCAACTCAAGGCAAACTCAGCCCAGGAAGCCATAGATGCAAGAGACAAGCTGCAGCGAGAGCTCAAGACCAAGAACCTGGAGTTGGCCGATATGATCCGTGAGCGTGACCGCGCACTCATGGAAAAGGACCGACATACGGGAGGCCATCGCGAGGAAGTCGAGAAACTCAAGCGCGAGCTCCGCAATGCGTTGGATCGTGCGGATAATGCCGAGCGTGGCAAGGGATCAGAGTTATCTGCCATGCTGTCAAGGCATAATCGTGAGATCGCAGATTTGGAAGAGGCGTTACGAAATAAGACACGCGCATTGGATGACATGCAGATGAAGTACCGTGAAGGTGACTCTGATCTGGAACGTCAATTGCGGGAGAAGGAGGAAGAGCTTGAGATCTTCCGTGCCGGCATGGACCAGACGCTGCTAGAGTTGAACGAGCTAAAACTCAACTCGAGCACAAATGACAACGTCCTGGATGGTCACTTGGACACTCTCATCCAAGACAGCCTACAGAAGATCAACGACATCATCGATTCCGTCTTACAAAGTGGCGTGCAGCGGGTTGACGATGCTCTGTATGAGTTGGATTCTCCCATGCAAGCTGGTAACCAGAACGCAACTGGTGCTTATGTGCTCTCCCAGATCGAAAAGGCATCGACATGCACAATGGAGTTTTCCACAGCGTTCAATAACTTTATCGCTGACGGACCAAACGCCAAGCATGCTGAGGTTATTAACGCCGTCAACAACTACGGTGGATCCATCGTTGATGTGCTTGTGAACACAAAGGGATTGACCCGCTTTGCTTCGGATGATAACAAGGCTGACCAGCTCATCAACGCGGCACGAGCTTCCGCAACTTCAACTATCCGGTTTTTCCGCAATGTCCAGTCAGTGCGCCTCTACGATCTGGATGCTGAGCAGAAGATCAACGTTGTTATCAACAACAGCACAGAAGTGGTGCGCAATTTGCAGAGTCTGTCCAAGCTTGCAGATGCTTTCGCACCCAAGAGCAAGATCACGAATGCTACTGGTGATCTTGGTGACTTGGTCGACAGCGAACTGACCAAGGCTGCGAACGCCATTGACGCAGCCACTGAGCGTCTATCCAAGTTGATGAAGAAACCCAGGGACTCATACTCAACCTATGAGCTCAAGATCCACGACTCGATTCTCGAGGCCGCCATTGCAGTTACGAATGCAATTGCACAACTCATCAAGGCCGCAACAGCCTCTCAGCAGGAAATTGTACGCGAAGGCCGTGGCAGCATGTCCAAGACGCAATTCTACAAGAAGCACAACCGATGGACTGAGGGTCTCATCAGTGCTGCTAAAGCTGTTGCCAACTCCACAAACATGCTCATTGAAACTGCTGACGGCGTCATCTCTGGTCGCAATTCACCGGAGCAACTCATTGTTGCATCCAACGATGTTGCCGCTTCTACTGCCCAATTGGTGGCAGCCAGTCGTGTCAAGGCCAGCTTCATGAGCAAGACGCAAGATAAGCTGGAGAGCGCATCCAAGACTGTTACTGCTGCTTGCAGGTCGCTTGTCAGACAGGTGCAAGAAATCATCGCCCAGAAGAACAGGGATGAGGGCGAGGTTGTGGACTACAGCAAGCTGGGTGACCATGAGTTCAAGGTCAGGCAGATGGAGCAGCAGGTATGTCACGGTCGAATACTCTCCACCGTCAAGATGCTAACACGATATTGCAGGTCGAAATCCTTCAGCTCGAAAACGCGCTTGCTCAGGCTAGGACAAGGCTGGGTGAGATGCGCAAGCTTTCTTACTTGGAGGAATAAGCCAGTGTTGTAATCTTGCATTCGGATATATGGCTAGGTCTCGCACAAGAGGATATTGTTCGTTTATATATTTAGTAGTGGATGATGTCGAAGGCAGACTCCGAATGCGTTCGAAATCTGTGCTTCTGAGAGGATAATCTGTATGGATCGTAGCCTCAAGGAACACTTTATTCATTTGATTTCCTGGGCCCTCAACGTTCCTTGCTAGGACATGGTTCTTTTGCATATTGTTCTCTTCGCCGAATCTTGTCTTCTTCAAAGCATGGTTTTCACAACATATTGAGGCTCTCAGTGTAGTGAAATTGACCATAATCTGGAACATGTGATTCTATAAGGAGTCACAGAGTTCGACTTTTTCTTGGCGGAAGTTCAAAGCCAACGCGTAGTCAGTAGAAGTGCGGAGAAGTGGGGTTTGCATCAATGATACGCGTCGTCACGTGAAAACTTAGCGCGTCTTAGAGTAAACACAGCTCTCACTGTTGGATAGATATAGTAGGACTACAGCACCTAGCAAATACGAAAGTAAATTATCCTACAGCCCTGTTACAATATGCCTGCTGCCACAAACTCCGATCCCCGCTCTCCTTCTCCTGTGCCTGCCCGACCCATCGCCGAGACGCCTGGCCCACGCGCGCAAGGTCTAATCAATGTGTTCAATCAAGCCTCAAAAGCAACATTGGACAAATGCTCGGCCAAGAATTTCGCTTCATGTTTCCCCACTGCTGCGCAATACAGCCCAGAAGTTCTGGATAACCTGAGGGGGCAGATCGTGGACCAGCTGGATCGAACATGGAAATCCAACTTCGAGGATATTATGGAGAGAAGGAATGTTGTTAAGCTGCTCAACTCTCTGGATCAGTGCATAGATGATGCTAGAGTTAGGAAGAAACGTGCTGAAGAGAGCGCAAGCGGAGGACCTGTGGAAACGCCAGTGCCGTAAGTATAACATGTGCGTTCGACTGGTTCTTTTCTCGATACTAACTGCTATACCCAGACCTCACACTCTTACACCTGCCGAGATTCATCTGGCTCACCTCATGCCGTTCCTTGAAAAACAAGCCACCGAAATGGATACTAGGCTGGTCGAGACACAACAATCAAACAAAGAGCTCCTGTCGACAGTTACATCGCAGCGTGCAGAGATCGAGGCGCTGGTCAGAGGCTTAGAGAATGTTATACAAGATTTGGATGCTAGCGCTCAGACAATGGCTGAAGACGACGTGCAAGATCTGAGCAAGGAGACTCGGGATTTGGAAATGGCGATGCGAACCTGATCTCAGAACAAGGAGATACTCCACTAGAAGAAGAATCAGACTCCAACGGAATAAGGGCATCAGGCACCGGCCTCTTCATCTGACAATGACCACCTAGCGATAGACCTGGGTCTGTTGTAAGCCACTCGCAAGCAGAAGAGATTAAGAAGTGGGTAAACGGGCACATTCGAGAACAAATGTGTCATCTCTCTTCGAGTGCCGTTGAAGGGGAATTGGGTCTGCAGCAACACACATCCTACAGTCAAAAGCTCTTCAACAGTGCCGGCGAAAAGAGTTCGCAGATGAGTCGGTCGTTTCGAGAAATCCGTACACTTAGGTGCTTAACACACACTACGAGTTCGAAAGGTTGAACCGGTTAGCGAGCCAGTGGATGTGGCCATGAAAGGATTAGGACGTATGCAACAAAACAAGAGAGAAGTGGAAGTGAAAGTATGCTTGAAAGGATCAAGTGAATAATATGTGTGCGTATTCCCATCAAGGGGTTGTTACAATCAGTGGATACATCACTTTGCTGTGACATCCTTCGGATCATACAAATAAACTCCACAATGGAGGGTATCATCTTTACCTTTATTTATATATGCTGTTCCCTGTCACAGCTGTGTCCGTCTCGAACGAATGGCTTAGTGATCTGTTGTCTTGCCTATTACGATCAGATCATCAATTTAAGAATCATCGCACGTTACACTAAACTTCGATTCTGAATACATGGCTCTCTCAATCTGTATTTCTGAAACAAAAGTTTCCATGTGTTTTAGTTGGAGAGGTTTTGAATTAGTTTTCTCAAACATTTTGGGGAATCATTCTATCCTCTTAATGTCTTAACTTAGGTAACACGACAACAGAGCCTTCAAGCTCAGCTCTTTCCTTGTTTCCAGGAGCTTGTTCAGGGCTCCCGTTCCTAGATATAAGGGGCACTTGATATTTTGTGCCTCCTCAACTGCTAGTTTCAAACTCTCGACATAACCTCCCAAGACACTCCCTGTGCCATCCTCCTTGCCCTCCAAAACGTCAATCATCTTCTTACCAGCATCCTTGAACATGGTGCTGCCACCGGCAGCGTCACAGACTAGCGTGTAGAACTGTGGTAGCGGGATGCCGACATGTTTGGCTAGGGAGATTGCCTCGGCAGCGGCCACGAGATGGATGCCTGTGAGGAGGTTTGCCACGTGCTTGAGCTTTTCAGCTTTCTCTGTGGACGAAAGATTAGATTGAATAGACATGACAGGGTCAGAAGTCCAAAGGCGGACGATGCCTGCATCGTCGTTGGCACCCCAACCACGGTCCACAGCTGAGAAGTAGACTTGCTCTGCAGCAGAGCAGAGCGTTGTTGGAAATGCCGCATTACGTGCTGAGGAAGTAATGATACTCTGGAGATAAAAGTGAGCACGAGACCAAGAAGAAAATAAGTGCCGCAGAATGAACATAGATAGGGAAAATGAGTAGTACGACGGGATAACATACTGTGTCCTTGAGAATGATTGTCACAGCACTCGCACCAGGAAAGTAGTCTTCTTTGAGCACCCTCGGACTCCGGTTCTCAAACATCCAACTCCACGCTGTAGAATCCTTCTTGCCCACAATCTCATCGTACAGCTCCTGTCCATTCAGTCCCATGCGTGCCGCAAATCCATAAGCCTCGTTCAGCGACAGAATTTGAATAGCAGCCAGAACCTGATGGACCATTTTCATGTTGCTGCCTGCGCCCACGCCGCCTTCAACAATGAAGAGTTTCGACGGTGCGCTCATTTCTTGCAACAAAAATTGGCCTTTCTCAAATGCAGCACTGGTAGCGCCTGCCATGATGGACAAAGTACCATCTGCAGCTCTGATTGCACCTCCGGAAACAGGTGCGTCAATAAAGGAGATATCTGAGCGTCCAATATCCGACAACTGCTTATCGACAGCTTGAGCATACGAGCTGGGTACCGTAGAGCATAACAACAAAGTCGCTCCTTGGGGAAGTGCATTTACGATGCCGTCTTTGTCGAAAAGTGCTGGCTGTGCTTGCATGGCTGACGCCACCATGACAATGTAGAATGGCTTGTCTTTTGCGGATTCAGCCAACGAGCTTGAGGGTATTCCGCCCGCTTTCTGGAACTTTTCCAGAGAAGGAGGATAAACATCGAAACCGGTAACAGGGTAGCCTTGCTTGACAAGGTGCGTAGCCATGCCCATTCCCATGGCTCCGAGGCCACAGAAACCAATCTGTGGTTTGGATGACATTGTGGCCGTTAGAGGGGTAGTCGGTGCGTGTTATAGTGGGAGAGGTGTTTGCTAGTATCTAAACCTCTTAATGAAATAGTGCTAAAGATAAGAAAGGTAGACGAGTTTGAAGGAAAAGATGATCTAACAATGCAGCTTAGGGGGCGCAGACAATATCTTTTAACAAAACGTGACGCAAGGGAAGTTACAATAGCGACATGCTGGGCTGCCCCCCACTTCGGCTTGGTCATAACAATATACCGAGCTCCCCCACTTCGGCCCATCAATGGCTTTTACTAACACACCCCGCATCCGCAGCGTAATTGTGTAAAATGCGTCACGTGATGATATGTGTAGCACGTCCTGGATGGTCTTGACCCTACGGATAGATACCAATGCAACACTATACTAACTACAACCCTATAGCAATTTGGATGAACTAACCGCTTGTATTTTAACCCTACGCTAAGCATGGACTTGGACAGCGAGGTTTTGAGCTATCATAAATTTTCACAAGTTTCAAAGAGTTCTCATCTTCTCGACTACTATCCAATTCTGATAGATATCCGTGGATCCAATAGTTGATGAGGTGCACTTAAAGCTCTCAGTATGCTTCCTTTGCTGCTTCCTACGGACTGCTGCAGATGAGTACCAGAGCACTAGTACACACTTGTACTGAGACAAATCATTGATCCGATCTACACCTACTCTACCCGACCCAACACTCACAAACCAAGCCAACAACACTACTTACACTACTACTTACACCACTAGTCGTGACGATAATCTGTATATTTCAGAAACATTTTCAGTTCTCCCCAACCCAACTGACTCCCGAACTCGCCCACATAATCCGAGTCTTTCACCGCATTCCCCAAAGAGCACCTTTCCGGAACCTAGCCGTGAATGGTCCAGTGTTTACGCTTTTTGAGACTAAGCCTCATTAGCCCTCCACAAACCCTAGCACCAAAATGATTACCCCAGAAAGTCTCTAATCAATAAACCAACTTTGTCTTCCACCCTACAACGCATCCAGTACACTATTTCTTTCAACAAACATATATACCTCCAAATCCCACGCACCACCCACGTATTTCCCTTCGGTACATTTTCGCCCGCTTGTGCTGCCAGGTGCGCGAAAAAAAAGAGTGGGGTGGTGCAGGGTCGGCGAACAGGCCGATAGCCGATGGCTGGTTTGCCGATGGCGCACTCCGGTGGTTAAAGACGGGAAGGCGATACGAAAGGGCCACAAAAGAAGGGCTCGGTATTTGAATTGGTATGTGTAAGAGGTACTTGGGAAATAGGCTTAGATCTATTTGGGCGCAATGTAAGGGTGTTATAAGACTTGAATGAATACGTTGTTTCGCACACCCACTTACGGTCATAAAGTGGCAAACACATCACTCCTTTTTGCTCAGGATCGAATAACGAATTTGAGATCATAGATAACTCTGCTATGGAAGCAAAAATGAATGATTCTATAGCTTCGGGTGCTCGATAGGTAATGATTGATGTGAGAAGACAAGATCAAATCTCAGAACGTAATTGTGGCTGTTCTTGAAATAAGAGTACTCAGAATCTCTAGTAGAATAAGGACACGCCATGTTCAAATCAAACAGTGGTATTGTATTGGGTATAGTTATTTGAATCAACATAATTTATGCCTCTGTGATCCACTCTTTTAAGGCTACTCTCAGCTTCTCTTCAACACCGTGTTCTACCCAAAAGTGGCCTGCACCTGTGACCTCGATGCTGCGGAAGCGTGATGCAGGATTTGCTTGGAGTTGCTCGGCCCATTCACGGAGCTTCTTCGCGGAAGTAAAAATGTCATGGTCCCCATAAATCGCCAGAGTTGTGTGTTTGCCCACTATTTCCTGGTGATCATCCTTGGATCTACTCCAAAATTTATGGATCAAAGCCGGGGCAGCCAAGGAAGACAAAGGTGGAGTTAGCGGTGAGATGATAAGATACCGGGTATCAGGCATGGCAAAATCCGTGCTTTCCATCTTTGTCGGTGTAGTGGCCTCGCTTTCCACCTTTGTTGGTGTGGTGGGCTCATTGTGATCATGACGCTTATGACTCAAGCTTCTCAACCGTGTCCGTATCTCTAGACGCGTACTTCCCTCTAGACTTCTTCTAATTTCCTTGCTACTCCTCCTCTTGCTTGGGTTAGTTTCTTCTCCACCCATTGTAATCGAGGGTTGTGAGTTGTGCTTTGCCCTGTTCTTCTTCCTGGCCCGGGTTTCATCTCGAGCTAGGGTCACCCATTCCATATTACTCTGGTCGGCTAGTTTACGAGCGCGTGTTACAATTTCCTTGGCTGCAGAGCCAGCCAATGGGGTAGAAAATGGTTGCAAAATAGTTGGCACGGGTGGCAGGTTTCTGAGAATAAGGGAGCCATAAGAGTAGCCTCCTAATACAACTAGAGGGCAAACATCACCCTGCATCTGAGACGGCTCGCTCGAACTTGGTGACATGAGAAACTGTTCTGAGGCGAGAACGACATGGTGAGGCAGAGAGGGTTGAAGACACGACATGTAGTACATGAAAAAAGCCGCAAAAGAGGTGTAGTCTTCTAGTTCAGGTCGTCCAGTCCAACTGGTCCGCCCTTTGGACCCGTGAGCACCCCTACGGCGAATCAATCCAGGGTCAATGGTGAGGCTTCCGTTGCGACTCATACCTGAAGTTGAACGTGCCCACTATGAAACCGGCACTCAAGAACTCATCTACCACAATGCCGACGACACGATCATCGTAGCTTCCACCCATGGGCGCATAAGGATGTGCCATTACGATGCCTCTTCTCGTCCATTTTCCAATATCTTCAGGGTTGTCCGGCCTGAGGAGAGCATCGGGATGATATATGCGGCAATCGAGTGTCGTGTCATCATGTATCGAGGGTATCGTGAAGCTGTAGTGGGCTTCCGGCGGGCGGGGCATTTTCTGGGTCATATGGAGACCCCACAAAGGTCATCATCGCATTCCCGACGTGTCGGAATGCTGATGAGCAGCGGCGAGGCTCCAGCCGGGATATGTTGCTGGCCAAGGGTGGGGACTTGGATACGGGAACGCTAGTAGGGGCCGTGGTAGGACCGTGCGTAAACGGAATGAGCAGCCTATACGGAAACTAGAAAGAGGTGACAAACCTGTCCGTATTCTAGAATGAGTTGACAGGCTTGTGTAATCAACTGGAAACCCATTGGAGGCATCTCACTGTATGCAGTTTTGAACTTAGTGGTCGGAGTCACAAGCATTGGTGGGTTCCAACCTTCTGGACCTGATCAGCACTGCTAATCTTGAATTTACGTCTGACTACACCCGGTATATGTGCCTATTTGAAAAAAGATACAATCTATGACTTTCGCTTACAGCTTCAACCGCCTTGTTATGACTTCAGATAGCATAAAATGTTTCATAGGGTGCAGATCACCTTCTTAGATCCTGGCTCATCCTCTAGTGCTCTAACCCACTCACGCTGGTTATATGGGGAGCTTCTTGCTCGAGTGAGAAGGTTTCGGATTGTGAGTTTCAACTTTCCACGAATAAGGATGCATTCTACCGGCTTTCCCGTGGGCTGTGGCGGCTTCATGTTCAGGCTGTTTAAAAATGCCGGATCAGAATGATCCCAAGAAGCGTGGTCACATGCGGTATGTCTGATACAGTGGTTGAGCATATGATATTTGGCAGCAAATAACCAGTATTACGCAGAATGATCAGCCAAGCTGCCTTGGCAACACTACTCTGACCCTACTCCAACTATATCTGCCAAGCCTCATTCTGTTCTACAACTACCACCTTCATGCCTCAAGCTTATCCAGGACAATCAACCTATGCTCCTCGAGCCCTGCCATCTTGTGCGGCTCCACCTTTTCCCGGTACTCCTTACACTCCACCATCTTTTTAAATCCCTCTAAGGTTTCGTACTTCAGAATCGCGACAAAATCCCAGTTCTCGTCTTCTGGGGCAGCAAGTTTGGCCAATACAGTGCTGCTGAAGACGACGCTAGTGTTTGGAGGAAGCAGGGAAGCAATAGCAGCGCGGTATCGTCCCATAGCTTCTTGACCTGTGCATGCATCGCCGGCAAGGTGTGAATGCTCGGGAAGGTAGGAGGCTGACCTGCGATATTTCCACAGGTTCAGCATGTAGACTGGTTTTGTGGGGTCGTAGTTGGGAGGGAGATTAGAGAGGTTGGCGAGGGAGACCATATCGTGGGACATTTTTTCAGTGAAAGTTACTTGTCTGCAAGATGATGTTGTTTGCTCGGGTATGTTAGTGAGTAGAGAGCTGCTTGTATAGACATTGATCTGAATATTCGTAGATGCTGTTTTACTTTAATACACTTTTTATGGCCTCGAAGGATTGTAAGTATGATAGGCGTATGAAATTCTACCCCAGAAAGGGCTGCTGACATGGGCGCTAGGCAAGATGTAGGCAATTGTCGACATGATAAAGCATCGGGCGTTCCTATCTGAAGATCAGAAGGGCGCAGAAGTGCCCTTTATTAAAGCGTTTTGTGTTGGCACGAACAGCTGATTGGAGTTGAAGATGTTGATAATCCATGGGTCAGACATGGAGATAGTGTCCCCGCATGGGTGGGGCAGCTGTAGGATCACGATTCGACCAAACACGAAGAAAACTGGATATTGTAGAATACTATGGACCGCTAAAAGCAAACTATGCGGTCATGATAGGTACTCTGAAATCTGGAATGCAGGCGATTGCCAAGAGCCTCATAGGGGGTTTGGCGTGGGTGTTTCAACTTGGTATGATGCATAAGGTTTGCGTCAGCCGCCCAGCCACAGAAGAACAGCCACAGCCACGCGTCGTCAACGCATTTGGAGGTCCCTTCAACAGCGACGTTCCCCCTTTCAATGCCGCACCGCATATGCCCCTTGAAGACCGCAAATTGCCGATATTTTTAGAAACCATGTTATATATCATGTTTCTCTGAAAATTCCCGGCTCAACCCTGACGAGCTTATCGCCATGCACGCCGTCTATTACAACAAATCCGCACTTCGAGCACCCAATCAGGAAAGATCGCCTGGGTCCATGCCTTGACTAAAGTTTTCCGTCCGGCATATCTAAGCATAGCGCGCGCAAACAGGAGAGCTCGCCACCATGCAACGACCCAAGACAATACCATCCCCATCATCCCCAAGCTGCCACGGTTTCCGCTACCGCTCGCTGAGCCACGCGGACGGTGAGGACTTTCGCCTTGTCTGTCTCTACCCCGGCCAACTACACGACCCAATTCGATGTGACCTGCTCCACTCAAGTCTCGATGCCGACATTGAATATGAAGCCCTTTCCTACAGCTGGGCAACCGAAGATGGGGATGACAGCCTGTCTCAGAGCATCTCATGCGCATATGTAGGCGATGAGCACGTTTCGGATCTGCCGGTAACCTCAAATTGTGCTTCTGCGCTGCGCAGACTGAGACTACAGTCACAAGAAAGGTTTCTATGGGTCGATGCCATTTCCATTGATCATGGAAATCTCCAAGAAAGAAATCACCAGGTGGGGCTCATGGCTGACATATATTCCGGAGCCTCGCAAGTCCTCGTGTATCTAGGTGAAGAGGACCTCGGGTTTGCATCAAGAAGCCTGTGGCTGGATAGCGAGAGACGTCAGCTAGCTCTGACGAAGCTTTTTGCAAAGAGATGGGTATCGAGGACCTGGGTGATTCAGGAGGTGGCCCTGGCACGGAAGCTTTTGATGGTCACGGGAGATGCATCATGTGCTATGGACGCGAACCTAATGAGTCGAATCCGTGGGCGAGCTAAGATTTCTCGACTGCAAGTTCCTGGCCCACTAGCTTGGGATCCTCTGGCCAGCGCTCCGACACGGGATCTCCTTACATTACTACTACTATCACGCCATTGCGACTCTACAGATCCGAGAGACAAAGTGTACAGCTTGCTGGGCCTAGTTGGTGAACGCCTACAAAATCTCATCACCATCGACTACTCGCAGAGCGTCGAAGAAGTCTTGACACGCACAGCTGCAGCCATCATCATCTGCCGAGAAGATTTTGAACTTTTGGCGTATGCATCCTCGTCTCTTGGAGCTAGGCACAGAGAGAGGAGGCTACCGACTTGGGTACCAGACTGGATAGAACCCCATGGCGACATGACGTTGCGTCCTCAATTTCAAGAGTCGAAGACAGGTCCATGGAGGTCTCTTGAAAAGCTTTCTGGGAGCTCATCTAGTGCTGCGGAGCTTGCTAAGATGGATTGGACGACAGTAGTCCACTTGCCTCCAAGTTGGCCCAGGGACCCCTCTTTGACGCCATCCATTGCGGTCCAGGCACATTGTCTTGCCACGATTGACAATACCACAAAAGAAGGTTATGGCTCATCATCACGATGGCAAGATGCTCGGACCTTTAGTCGTGATCTGATGGCATTGACAAGCAGTTGGGCCAGCCGATCCGATGCTGATCCGCGATCATGGCCTGCCCAGTACAGTTGGCTGTTTGATCCATCATATATTCGCTCCGTCTCTCCTCCAGCTGAAGGCCAAAGCCCATTCCCAATGGAAACTCCAGAGCATACATATCGTGCGGCCATACAGAACTTTTGTGCAGAACTCGACACACAGGGAAAGGACAAGTATATTTTTCGCGCTGGTATGCTTCCAGCAGTCACGAGCCATAATTTTGCTGAAGGAGACAGCGTGTGGGCTATTGATGGCTGCAGGGTTCCGCTGATTCTCAGGGCAACGCGTAACGCAGGGCACTACCGGATTGTAGGAAACTGCCATATTTTGCGTTGTCACATTTGGACTGCTGGTCCACGTCAGGGACGGGACTTGAAAAACGATGGAATTTCGATCCCTTCCGCCACATGGACGCGCTAGGCACGCAAAGAATCAAGATCGTATGATTATAGAGAAACGGCTATGATGTCTTCACACCTTTGCTTCTGTCTGTGCACTTGGAATTGCTTGCCCAGGTGTTACGTTATTGACTACTGACAGCTGTCTTGTCTACTTTTTAGTCTAATAGTCCACAATTTCGCACACATTCCTAAAATCCGCGAACTCACGACTAGATATGTTGCCCTACTCGTATTTGACCATGAATGCAAGTGCCACAAGCATTCATCACTTACAAGCTAACCATGGCCTCTAATCCCATGGCTCAATCCGGCCTCAGCTCCGCCAATGTTGCATAAGTCCAGAGTACCGACCTCGCTATTCATTCAGCGTCATACTACGTAGCGACCTCATAACCGAATGTCATTTACAAAGATACATAGTGTCTCAACACCTTCCAGCTCAACGCAATGCCTCATCTCAAGCCCTCTTCTCAACCTCATTCGAAACCACTCAAACCAAACCTCCAAACCCCCAATCTCCCTTCAGCAACTTCAAACATCCCACAGTGTATCCGTCGATGCATCTCTCTATCCCTAGCTCCTTGTCTCTGTCTGTGAAATATAAAACACCCCGAAATCCCACCATACCACTGACCATTCTTTCGCCAACTCAACACGTCGCACTATGCATCGGGACGTAGTACTTATCTCCCCCCTGCCTCCCATCTCCTATCCCGCAGACAAGAAAAGGCGAGCGTTAACCTCATGCACGACAAGTCTCCAAGTCCGCACACAAGCGCTATCGTCGCTTCTTACAGTCAGTTTCGACAACCGGATCCGTGTCCGAAGCTGGGGAAGCTTGCTTGTTTGGTGTTGCTTGAACGATAAAGAAACAGGTTATGTATAGGGCTTGAAGCTCGAGGTGAGCGTATATATACATGTAAATGTACGTTTCGAGCTTTGCCCCTTGGGACGTGGAGCCGAAATCAATGGGTATTTATGTTGCGTTTATCATATATCAGACCACAAAGCATGTATAGTTATACAGTAAAAAAAAATCATGATTGTTCACACACGTCCTCGAAACGAGACAACCCCTTCCCTCTCTCTACTGTCCCTCACCTCCCACACACACACA
>JAWDHC010000380.1:0-22370 GCA_036172615.1 Curvularia verruculosa
TTTCTGTTTTCTTTCTCTTTATCATCTCCGTCATTGCCATCATCAGTAGCACACACACACACACACACACACACACACACACACACACACAAACAGATACCAACGAGTTATTATGTACAAGAAGAGTAGGACTGAATCATGACGAAACGTTGCATAAGAAAAAAAAGGTTGAAGTTATCCTCCTATTTTCTCTTCTCTTTCTCTTTCTCTCCCTTCCTCCCCGTCTTACTTTCTTCTATCGCACACCATATCCGCGCTTTTCTTCTTGTTCTATTTCCCTCCTCTCTCTCCTTTCCACACGAACAAGCCGCTACAACTCCTTTTTCAAAAAGTGTTCTGGACGATGATCCGTCTCGTAATCGACATGGACATAGGCGCGCTCTACATCGGGCAAGCTCTCCAGTTTCATCTGCAGCTCTTCTGCGACATCGTGCGTGGCGCGAAGGGTAGCCTCTGGGTCCATGACGATGTCGACTTCGACAATGAGGCGAGGTCCGCTGTGGTATGCGCGGACGGTATCGATTTGCAGGATGGTCGGAGAGTGTGTCATTGCTGTTTTTTTGTTTTTGTTAGACAAACCAAGGGAAAAAGGCAACAAGAAGAAGAAAAAACGACGTACAGATATAAGTAATGTGCTGGAGCATATTTGTATCCGCGGTAACGCCAATGAGGAGTTGAAATTCCGAGTATGCGGTGCGGCTCCAGAGGAAGATGATGAGGACGGAGAGAATCATTGCGCCCATGGGGTCAATCCACCATTTAAGTTTGGACCCGCCGACGCTGGTGAGGACACCGAAGCCATTGATGAAGAGGTCGTTCCGGTGGTCTTCCCACAGAATGCGGACTTGGCTGTACTTGTTGCGCAGGGCCCAGCAGTACAGGAAGAGGGAGAATTTGGTAGCAAAGGCAATGCTGACGGCGATGACCGAAGGAAGATAAAAGTCGTTTGTTTCCGGGCCTGTGTGCTCGGCGACGGTGCGGATGGCTTCAACAATGATGACGACCGAGACGGTGATCATGAGGGCGCAGAAACAGAGGTTGCCCGCGGTTTCGATGCGCGCTTTGCCAGAGGGGAATTTCCGGGCGTCGACGCGTGCCACGGCACGGTTGCACAGGATGAGGGTCAGGTTGGATAGCGGGTCGAAGAGCGAATCCGCCATGGTGGTGAAGAGGGAGAGAGACTTTGAGGACACGGCTGCGTAGAGTTGCAGGACGGCCAAGATGATGTTTGCAGCAAAGGAGCCAATGACTGCGATTTTGTACTTGAGATGGTTGGCATGGTCTTCTTCCTTGGCCGCGCGCCGGTGGTCGTCGACAGGCTTGAGGAGCCGCTCAATGTTTTCGTTCTGGGCCGAGTAGAATTCCTCGAGCTTCTTGGCCGACCGCGATTTGGCATTGAGGGTAATGGGACCGCAGCCATCGCGCTTTCGCGACGTGTTTGCACGGATGAGGGCGAGTTCAGATTCGGGCTTGATGGCGGCAGCCAGACGGTAGGGATCCGTGTCAGACGTGTAGGCTGGCGGCGACTGTGATTCTACGTCTTGAGAGACAGAAGCGGGGACATGGCGGGCATGGTGGTCTGTGGCGGTAGACGGAGAGCGCTCGATGGCAGTACTACTGGCGGCCAACTTGCCTTGTCCTGCGCTATCAGCATGCGAGGAGCTGCCGCTGGGGTGGAGATGCACGTGAGGACTAGACGTGCGTTCGATGCGATCCGGGTGCGTGTGGAAAGGATGCGGTTTCATAGAAATGGCATGGTGCAGATCGGGCTCCGTCATGGTTTCAGTGACGTAGCGTCGTGTAGGTGTCGCTATGAAGAATAGAGAGAGAAGAGGACAAGAGAGAGGCAAAGAGAAGCAGACGGCCAGCGAGAAGACGTCAGAAAGGCTATCTTCTGTTGCCAACGTTTGCCAATAACGCCCAGTTGACAGATGGGCAGCGGTGGAATAGGCCCGAGGCTGGCCAAGCTCGTTAGACTTGGATCGACAGTGTGCGGGCCGCGCTTGGGACTTGGATGCTCTGCACGTGGGGAGACGTGGTGGAGGAATTGAGGGGCACTTTCTTGCCTTGTACTCGACGTGTACGCCGTGAGCCGTATCGATACGGCAATGGTTGCTGTACTACCAAGGGGCCTGGATGCAATGATTTCGTCTACCGGCCTTTGACACTCCAATCCGCTGATCGGTAGCCAAACGCCACCCATTTTCCACAGCTCGTTGCGACATCATGTCCCTTATCGATAACATCCCATTGGCCCCACACGTCTTGTACACATGCACGTGACATGGTTTCTCGGCATACCGAGTGTCGGAACAGGGGACTCAAAACAGATACAAATAAATCTAGACACACGATAAGAGAAAGTTTTGCTTTCGCCTGTACAGCGTTGACGGACCGGTGTTTTCTGAGTCCTTCGAGACGTCTTATACACCCACAATAGTCAAGCTAGCCGACGTACAGTACAGTACATATATTGGCTTACAAACGAAACTACATCAGTCTACTTCTAACCGCCTTGTACATTGAACAACGCAAATTCTCAGCCATCCTTTCACACAGCACAGTCATCATCTTACTCAGACTCAGCCATAGCTCCATATCAATCCAGCTCGAACCAGTAAATTCGGGTATCAAATGCAGCAAACCCTATCGTCTCTATAAATAGCGACTGTGTTGAAAAAGAAGAAGAGTAAGAGAAAAGAACAAAAGAAAAAAGGTGTGGCATAAACATACATGCTCACTGCCGATAGCAGTGGAGAAGACGTAAAAAAAAACTTATATGCAGTCATGCATACGAAGGCAGAAGAGAAGTCATGATCAAATCATGAAGATAAGAGGCCGTTCAATGCGACGTGAAGAATGGTAAAACAACAAAAATAACAACATGCATACGAGAAATCGGAGCGGAAAGAAGCGAACGGATGTACCCAAATAGAAACAAAGAAAGATAAAAAAAATAAAAAAAACGTATAATCAAACCACTCGGAACTTCGCCGAACTGCGGGAAACAAGTCACCTAGCTTCGCTTCAGTCGCCGAACACAAACGATTAGGCACATCTGCCAAGAAAAAGTGCCGTGGATGTCAGAGTGTTGGTTTCCGTCCAGATCCAGTTTCTTTTTTGACAACGTGTTCCTGACAACGTGTTCTACAAGCCCCGTTGCCCACGTGGTTCTGCGTGCCGTGTGTGTTTATACGGTATATGTTTGGAAGTAAAGTTTGACCAGGGGGTTTCGAACAAGCTACCCCCTGTCCAGGTGCAAATCAATGAGACGGAAGTATCCCCGATGCGAGCATAAACTCTTTCTTTAATACTCCGGCAAAAGCCGTTTGGTTCCATGATTCTGGCTGTGCATCATGTCTGTGACCTGTTTGTCCGACCGAAGGGGTGGGGAGGAAGGGGGCTAGAATGTCCCATGGGCTATTCCTCTGCGTAGTATACGCTCCAACTTGGTTGTGTGGTATGAACCCCCTTCCCTTTGATCGCTAGGCCATATGCGCTACCCAGTCGGTCGGTCAGGGGCAAAGCACTGCTCAGGCGTACAAACCCCCTTCCAACAGTCATGTTCACTCCAGCTGATGGACCGGAGAAATAATACCAGCCAGTCAGAATCTTAAAATAGATGATTAGCTGCCATTCATCCAGCATGGACCGCCAGTCCCAGGCTCCTGTACGGCGCTCGCATAATCATATTCATTGCCCAGTCCAAACGGCGTCTCAAGCATGTCCGGGATATTTGTGTCCCACATCATGTCATCCCAAAAGTTGTTGAGAATGGTTGGATCGTTTCTCATATTGGACCAGGTCGGGGTTGCAGGGTTGAAGTGGCTGAACGCAGCGGCATGCTGTTGAGTGTACGCAGCAGCATCCGTGTTGAGCATCGAGGGTGCTTGCGTTCCCGGAACTCTAAAGTGCGCATGCATCTGAGGATGACCCTGGGGCTGCGAATATGCCATTCGGGGTACTTGGGCCTGAGGAGGTTGATGAGATGCTGTCGATGCACGTGTCTTGTACGCTGCGTAGAGTCGTGTAACAACATCTCCGCTCCGCTTCGCAGCAATGCTCCAGTCTTTGACCTGTTCGAAAAAGGCCAGTGCTGTCTCGATGCCAGCTTTCCATTTCTCTGTTTCCTCAGGCACGCTCGCGTCGCTGAAGAGGGACACCAACGGAACCATGCAAGCCTGGAAGCAGAACCACACTGCGTTCCAACAGCATATCAGATCGGGCATGCATTCTCGGCTGATATCTTCGATAGTTTTCAAGGCGATGTGCCGGCATTTTCGGATAGCCACCTTCTCCTCTGTGCTCAAGGCAGCCCAAGGTGCGCGCCGAAGTGCTGCGGTGAGTAAAAGGGGCCGATGAAGAATAATGCGGATGTTTTGGAAGCGCCATTTCATAACTAGTCGGGTCCGGCGCAAAAATTCTGGACACGGCTCGTTGGGGTTGGACAGGATTAGCGGTAGCTCGTCGTGCCACTTGACCAATTGGTTATCGTAGCTTGCTGTCTCTGCGGTAGGGAGGTTGGGGCACTCGACAAGGCGATCCTGTATTCTGGTGGCGATTTGGCAAAATGCTGAGGCATGGACCAATGGAAGTATCTTCAGTTGCTCGAGATACTCAGGGCTGTTAGGTGGGGGCATCGACTGTGTCTAAAAAGCAGATTAGTTAGCAGACAAAAGTTTGAGCAAAGAGGGTTGTGCTTACAGTATTGGCAATTATCCCAGGTCTCAGGACGGTGATGGAAGGGCCCATCCTACCTAACGAAGGCCGGCCTGTTGTGGTTGACGCCCACGAGTCGAGACAGAAAAGACTCCACCAGATGCGCCTCCTCATCTCGGGGGAAATTGAGTCTTCGTCGCCTGATGCCCCAGCCTGTCTGCCCCCATCGTTTCTTTCGGAATACTCGCGGTGTAGACCTAGTGCCGTAGCCATGCGAAGCGTGGCGCCCATGAGCGAGTGCGCCTCATTTGGTCGGTTCAGATAGTGCATGTAGTATCCGCCCATGATAGCCAGCGCCTGGAGCACCTCCAGATTGCCGCTTCCGAACGACTCTAGAGATAAGTGTCGTCGCGATCGACTGAAATACACATAGTGTGCCTCATTGTCTGCACCAGACGATGCAAGTGATCCGAGCGCAAAGACCATGTTCAGGAGTGCCAGCCAGGCCGAGTCCTTTCGATTTCCATACAGAAAGCAAGACCAAAACTTTGCTTCATCAATCATAGGAAAGAAAGGATGTACACGGTCAAAATAAATTTTGATCAGCTTTTGACCCTCTTCAACAGATGGCAAGGCATCTGGCCTGTTGTCTGTGAGTTCGGGCTTAGGGGAACTAGCACGGCTTGGGAGTGCTGTTTCCTGACGGTTGTACGAAATGAGCGATCGCGTCTGGGGATCGCATCGTACGATGACCTTGAGTGCTGCCGTGATGGAAGAAATTCCCACGTAGGACGAAAGCCGGTCGACAGACATGGACAGGCCATTTACATCGTCGGAAATGCCTTGGACACGAAGTTGGTGTTTGCGTGCCTCGTCCCAGTAGGGATCTTCGGGTGGAGCCTCCTCGAGCGCCTCTAGACTCTCAGGTCCGTCAGACAAGGCTTGAATGTCAGACAAGGCTTGTGATTCAGGTGCAGATGTCGTTGCTGCTGATGGTGATGTTGTTGAGTTGGTTGCTCCAGAAGTCAGAGCCAGTCGCAGCAGTTCTTCACGCGGAAGATCAGTCAACGACTCAAGGCTCTTTACTCCATAGAGCTTGGTTAAGACACTCTTGTACTGTTCAATGTTGTTTGAGAGTTTGTCAACCAGCCTGTCAGATGCATTAGTACAGCATAGGCAAGAAAAGGGGTCTGGCATACTCACTTTCTGCTGGGTACAACTCTCTGTGCAGGTTTTGAGTAGCCGCATGCTTCTGGGTGTTGGTACCACTGGCATTGGCCACACGGCTGCAAGCCATCGCACCGAATCTTGCGTCTCCTGCATTCGACACAGGCGTTGCTGGTAGAAATCCGGCGTGATCCTGGTGGCCGTGTTGGTTTTCCTGGGCTGTCACTGTCTGCACCAGGCGAGCGAACCCCCACGGACGACTGGAATGTGTGAAACATGCTGTGGATAGTGTGGATGGCAGTAGCTTGGCGGGTCGGGTCGCTACGCACCACAGGGGCAAGCAAAAGTAGAAGACGAGGAGCGTGGCAAAAAAAGTGCACGCGTCAAGTGGCTGTCAAGCCAGGAGCCAGGAGCCAGGCACCAGGTCGAGGTGGTGAGGTCCAAGGGACAGTCAAATAGTATGTCTTGTCTGGTAATACGAGTATGAGCAGGCAGGCAGGGCCAAATGACGGTACGAAGGATGAGTACCAGTCGGTATGCCGAGAAGCAATATAGCTCTAGTGGGACTAGGAGGGCGTGGAAGCCAGGGTTGTTGATATACCAGAGACGATGGGGGGAAGCGTATGTCGGCAGCCTTGCACGGCGCATAGCAAGCGCACGTTGATCCAAAATTACGGTGAGATGCACAGCGGTTCACGACGGGGTAGCATCTGACGGAGCTCAGGCGTGCACCGTCATGATGGAGCGGGATGTGCGTAAGAGTAGGTGTAGTTTGCGGCAGCCAGCGGAGCTCATAGGGCCGGAAAGATCAAGAGACAAACCAAAGAAGCACATGGGTGAGATATAATCCCCGCATTATAGCCCATGAACCCTGGTAACCCCCTTGGATCCCTGCGCCCATGCAAGCAGGGTTTTTTGCTGGTGGAGGAGAAAAAGAGGCGAACGTTGGACACGGGGCGGACGGGAACGATTGCGTTGCGCAGCCAAGCGAGATTGCCCATGGAACGCGCCACTACCCACGCCCTCCCCCAGGCCTTCGAGAAGGGCTCCAGAAGGTGAGTGGACAAGTTACTGTACAAAACTGTCATGGGATAGACTCAGAGGCGCCCAATGACTCGACTCGCCATGAACAAGCCCTTCCTGCACCACAATCCTCACTGTACCTCTCGACTCAAACACCGTCAGCCCTCATCTACCATGTACTCTACCTGAACCTGCTCTGGCGGCGGCGGCGACGGCGACGGCACTACTGCACGTCGTTTCAGCAAGGTGCGGATCATCCTTCCCGCCACGCTGAAGCAGAGGGGCGCCCTGGATCGCAGCAAAAGAGGAACAGGAGGCGGCGGTAATGCCCTCGTATCTTGGAGCCCGAACGGCGATGCAGTCGTCGTCGTTGTCGAAGAAAACAAGACACCAAGAGAAAAAAAAAGAATAAGATGCTGCCAGGGGTTACCCCCCCTCCCTCCCAAGACGACGCCTCAAACGTAATCGCACAGTGTGCCCATACACATGTCTCGGGAAAGAAGCAGCCGATGAATGAGTGGATGGATCGTTCCACCTACCCACCCCAGCCCAGCCCGCCTCCTTCAGTCTCGCTACCACTGCATTTCTGCCGACATACCAACGGCCGGGTCGAGATCGAGCCTGGGCCGGCCAACACACCGTCCGCCGTTCGCCGCTGTGCGCAATGGCCCCCCTTCTGCCGCAGTATGCCGCTAGATTGGCCAGATTGGCCATCCTACCTGCAGGCCTATCCTTCCCAAAAGCAGGTTACCGGCCAGAGGGTCACACAGTGACATACGTAGAGCCAGGTGCCTAGCTGGCTCTTCATTTAATTAATCTTGGAAATTTTCAACGGCTGCTTGATAGACAAGCCCTCATATGGGGCCGCTTGGCCATGTGCCTGGCTGGTTGTAGCAACACACACGACAGGGCCCTATACCAGTCTCCACATATACCCCCGACCGTAGGACCACTCTACTCGACCAAACGTTGTAATGCCGCCGCTTCTCACACAGCAACAACACTTCTTTTATTTTCTTATTCCTTCCCATGCCTATAGTGACTAATATCCTATGCTACGGCTCTCGTCAGATACGAGTGTCTGGTGGTGCTGGTAAAATCACCAAGGACTGGTCGCCATGGCTTAGCCAGCATACACGCCCCTCTCTCTCACTTTGAAGTAGCCGCAGTCCCCGTACAGTGGTACTTTTTGCACAAGCCTGCATAATGCCACCGTTTTGCCACCGTTTCTACCCGTCGCCGCCATGCCCAATCTGTATGCCGGCATCTACTCTTTGCCCAGATATGTCCACCTCAACGGCTCGTCTTGCTTACCTAGTCCCCTCACTTTGATGATTTGTTCGTCGCCAGGGACAACGTCTATGGCACTGTCGTGCACCAGGACGCCCGAGCGCTCCTCAAAGACAAGGCCCTTTGTGGGCTTCTGGGCCCTGACCATAATCGTCTCGCCCTGCGGTATTACCTCCACACCACGCTCCTCAAAGTCCAGGTACTTGAGCGGCTGTGGCCAATCCACATCTCGGGACACAATCTCCCCACCGACCCATATGCGGACCGCTAGGACATGCGGCTCCTCGTTCCGGTTGTCAATCGTTCCCGACAAGACGTCCGTCGTACCGTTTGGCACCAGCTTGATGTCTTTCTTGACCACCTTGTCCTTAATCTCTTTTCCACTCGCAATGCTAATATATCGTAGCTCAACCGTCGCCGTCACCTCCTCGAGCTCCTGACTAGCCACCCAGACCTCGTAGTCGCTGGTGCTGGGCACTCTGGCGTGCACTACGCTCCAATCAAAGTGGGCTCGTTTGACGGCTACAGCAATAGGCGCCAAAACCCTGCGCATCGCATAGTAGGCCGGCTTCTTCCGCTGGAAGTAGTCGACTATCGACCACGAAGTGACTGGCCAACAGTCGTTGAGCTGCCAAACCAGGGCGCCGCCGCAATGTCGCTTCTGTCCCCATTGCCGCCGCCAGCCTCGATAGCCAAACATTAGCGCTTCCGCTTGCGAGAGCTGTGTGAGATGGATAAAAGACTATTCGTTGTTAGCACACATACAGCCTATATTATGGGGCCCACTTGGTCACCAAGTTGTTGACCAAGAACCAGGTATTTGTTTAACAAGCGGGCCATACCTCCAAATCAGTCTTGGTGCGGAAATTTTCCACAAGGTATGTGGCAATTCGCCGCTCGTGCCCGTCTGCCTTGTTGTGAAAGTCGATCATGTGGCTTTGTGGGTATAGTTGAGTAGGATCCGTGCAATAGTATCTAATAGTATCGATATGGGGAAACGCCTCCATGCCGAATTCGCTGTTGAAGCGCCCGCCCAGGGTGTCGAAGATTTGGTATTTCTCCTGCGTCCCATGCCACACTGCATGCATTGTCAGTTTATTGAATATGGCATAATATGGGGCATCCTTACCGTTCCATTGATGCATGTCACCCACTGTGGGGTTCGAGGTTCGTAGGCCGTCCCCCCAGGGCGAGCCCGGGTGATACGGTACATGCGGGCTTTCCGCTGCAACGACGTCAGGTAGCAGCTGGTCGCATGCTGGTTAGTGTACTCGGCTTTCCCCTCATCGGTCGCGCACTTACCTTCTCGTAAATGTAACGAGCAGGGAAATCCGTCTTGAGCCAGTTCTCTGGGTCTTTGTCCTCGTAATCGTAGGTCAAGCCATATGTCTCCTGCACCTGATAGTCTTCGTTGTTACCCGCGTAAATGATGATCGAGGGATGGTGTCGTAATCGGGTTACGTTGGCGCTGCATTCTTCCTTGATTGATCGCAGCATGTCCGGAAAGGCGGGATAGTTTCCGCAGCCAAACATGAAATCCTGCCACACCAGAACGCCAATCTCATCACAGATGTCGTAGAAGACATCCTCTTCCCAGATGCCACCACCCCATATTCTGATCATTACTTGGTACCCATCCACCATCATCTCCAGCCATTTGCGGTACTTGTCCTCAGTCACTCTAGGGGTAAATGAGTCCGCGGGGATCCAATCCGAGCCACCACAGAATACATCAACCCCGTTGACTCTGAAATAGAAGCTCTTGCCAATAGTATCTGGCTCTTGAATAAGCTCACCTTTGCGGAAGCCTGTTTTGCGTGAGGTTTGATGTATTTCCACACCCTTTGCGAGAGCCGCTGCAGTGACGGTGTAGAGAGGTTGGGCGCCATAGCCGTGAGGATACCACAGTTTCGGATGGTTGACATGGAAGTCTACCTTGGCCACGCCGTTGTTGACCTTTGTGACTTCTCTGAAGACGTTTGTCTCTCCGTCAAATACATTGAAGCAGATGCTGTCAGCAGAAGTTCCTTCAACGACTGTAGATATTGTTCCCTGGACTGTCTTCAAGCTGTCGTCGAGATTGTAGTCGATCCTCAGGTCCTTGATCCTGGCGGCGTAAGTCTCTAGTCGCACCTCACGCCATGGTCCGCAGGTGTTAAGGATGGGGCCCCAGTCCCAGCCCCAGTGATACTGAGCCTTTCTCACACCGAGTCTTGCCATATCGCCGTTGAAGCCTACCCATTTGTGTTCCGGATGCTTTTCCTTAATCTTGATGGCTTCAAGGCGGGCAGATGCAAAGTCGATTTCCAAAACATTCTTTTTCTCAGATTCAAGCTTTTTGGTGATATCGACACGGTGTGGGATAAACATGTTGTCGCTCTCCAAGATAGTCACGTTGTTGAGCTTGACCGTTGCAAAAGTGTCTAGACCATCGAATGCAAGTACGTGAACAGTTCCCTCCTGTGCTTCAGGAACTTTGGGCAATTCGACTCTGTATCTCCAGGTCTTGTCCGCCACCCACTCAGCCTGGAGCTCGTTGAAGCCCAGAAAAGGGTCCGGAATCCTGAAAACGGTTAGTCTTGGCAAAAGGTGGTTTGTTGTCTTCACATCGAAACATACTTGCCATTGTCCATCAAGTCAAGATGAACATTCGTAGGAACTGATTTGACTGGCATCCAGCCATCCTCAGTGTCGTCAACCTGCCTAAAGGTCCATCCTTGGGTCAATCGATGGGAATTGAAAGAATGATTCGTTGCCATGGCGGACACTTTTCGAAGCCAACGGACCAACCCGATGGCAAACCTCAAGAGCCGCTGGAATCGCCAATGGCTAGGGCTGAGAGTAATACGACGAAGACGAGCTCTTCTCTTGAATCACACCAAAGGGAGTCTTTGGTATATAACATCAAACGGTGGGTTTTGCAAGGAGTATAATATGCCGTGCTGAGACACATAAAGCAGTTCATGACACAAGACAGTCGTCTAGATTAGGTGGCCGGAGGATGTGCTCCGGTCTCAAAGTAGCTAGACAAACACTTCATGTGGGGCCCGACGGTCGGAAAACATAGCGCTAGACCGGCGTCGTCAGCCGTCACAAGGCCACGCGGGACAGATGCAGAACGCGGATTACAGAATGAGATCGGCCTTGGTTGCTCCGTGCCGTACGTAGCCATATGGGACAATGTTGGGGCTGTTGGGGGATGTAATAGTATGGTTCCAGATGGTCGTATCCCACGCAGTTGATGATGGTTTTTGCATCAGACCTGCATTGCTTGAGCTGCAGACTGCACATTGAGATTTTTTGGTCATACGATCCAGTTTGATGGGCAAAACTATCAACTAGAAAGCCGAGTGCTCATTATGGTGCTGCACTTGTGGACATTGCACTATGTTTCTATCAGCAGAAATGTGAAACAGGATACCAAGAGTCGTCTACATCGAGTAATAATTCAGTGTGCACCTTGTATCCAACCGTACACTCAATTCTCTTGCCACACAGTATGTTTCAGGACGATGTCAAGCAAACAATTTACATTGGTTTTCTTGGGACAGGAAGAGCAGGGCCGATTCAGTATTACGATGAAGAATAAAATGGGATTGCGACGCAGGGTATAGAACTATCCAAGCACGGAACAACAGCAACAACAACAGGGGACACCCCCCCCTCCAGGGCTGGAAGTATTTGATGGCAATAGCGTTTCGCTACCAAACCTGTGAAATAGAGGCCATGACTGTAGCGATGGCACTGGCCACCAGCAGAGTACGGTCTAGCTGATACATTTCCAGTGCCGAGCTCCTGCGGACCGGGCCGCTCTGAGAGCGTTTTAGACTCATGGGTGCTTGCTTGTCCACTTTTCCTTGCTGTGCCAACTGCTGCATCTCGTCTTTGTTTGTTGTGAGGATGGTTGTAGATCGGCCGCCCGGGCAAAACACCACCTCGAAGCCAGCACCCGATGGTATAATAAAAGTCGAAGTCTGGTCATCGAAAGCTAAAGGTAAAAGGTTAGCTGTGGTTCTCGATACACTGCATCCGTAACCTACCATAGCTATAAGCATCTGGGCAGACCTTTTTTACGTTCTTAGAGTATAGGCTTGGTCGGCATGAGCTCGGAGACCCATATTTTCCCGTACAGCAATCCTCGGGTCGATTGTTCTTTGCGCATGCGGAGTAGCAAGGGTTGAACTGGGGCCTCTTGATGTTGTCGTCGGGGTAGGGATAGACGCCATCGCCAGGCTTTTCTGGTGGATTCAGTTGCAAGTCCCAGGGACACCACCTGGAGATTCTATTTCCGTCTACGCTCTGGTCAAATGGAAGTGGGAAGGAGGAGTTTGTGCTGAGGAAGTCTGGGTTCTCCGAGTAGGGGTCGTAGCCTTGCGGGGCGAGAAGGCCATCTGTGCCTTGGCATGATGGATTGGTCAAGTTTGGCGGGATATCATCTAATGTAACATTTTCGAGTGGCTGGAGAACAATTGCCATGGGAAGGTTGTAACCATCGACCAATGAGATATCGTAATATGTGTGTCCGTCACCGGCATCCAATGTGAATTCAGCAAGTGAGACAGGAACATCGCCCTATGCACACGTCAGCAGATGTTTGCTACGGCTAATAGATAGTAATACATACCCCCGTCTTGCAATTCAAGGCACCATTACAGTCTCCAGTTGCGCAGGCTTTTCCTCGTCCTGATGCTGAAGCTGAACCGTCGTCGTTGAAGGAACAATTCGTCCTCCCCCATATTCGGCCCTGCCAGTCTTCCGACACTGTTTGGTTTTTGGTATCTCCGGGTTTCAATTCAAAGCCGTTCTCACTAGGACCTGAGCCAGATTGGGTAGAAATGCCTGGCCAGATGCTTTCAGGACAGCGGTTCGTGACCAGCAACGGTGTGATATCCTCTTTTCTTCGATTGGTGATTTTCAAAGGCGCCTTGGTTGCCATGTGGTGCAAGCCCTCTGCTAAAGGCAGCCCGCCCAGTAGGAACAACGCGGAACATAGACGAGCAATGGAGAGGGGCATTGTAGGTTGGGCACAACTCTTGCTGATATCATTGGTAGGCATGGTGAGCTATGATTGCGCATTCAAGATGCGCAGTCACAACGCAGGTAATCGTAATAAGGAAATGATGAGTAGGGATAGGACGCAATGACACGAGGATGCTGGCTAAAAGGACAATGTTGGGAAGAAGGAGAGGAAGCGGAAGATGTGAGGACTCGAGAAACAAGGCTGGGGCATCAAGAAACATGTCGAAACCTTGGCTGATGCCAGCCGTTGGCAAAGAGAAGTTGCAACTCGATAACAGTCGGTGACGCCATAGGGCGTGCCTGCCCCTGGCCGCCAGGATTCAGACATGGGGTCCACCAAGGCTGAGGCACGCTCGACAGCCTATCGTGGCCGCCCACGCCAGCCCGTTTCAAACGGTCGGTCCGGCTCGCATTCGATACCTGAAGTTTGGAGGACGCAGAGAAGGGAACCCCGAAACCCTGGAAACCCCGGAAGACTGTCATGATGATCCTGCTAGATTCGAGTTGCATCCACGTTGGCGGTGTGGGGGTTGGAGACGGGGCCAGGCCGTGCAATCAAGAGCTACTCAAGGCCCAATTCTAGTACTGAAAGACGGCGTGCGCACGACATTGTGGTATGGCTGTGGAAATCATCTTTCGGGCATTTCCATTGTCGAGAGTGGCCCGTATGCACAACCAGATCAAGGTGCAGCTTGTGCTAGACGTCCAGAGGAGCGATAAAGCGGACAATGGCATTCAGCCATCACGGCGGTGAGTTTGCTGTCGCTCGAGGCCAATCACACAGTAATGGCAAAGGCCACCCGAATGCGCTGTAGTGTTTTCGAGCAAAGCGAAATTGCATGTCCTTTTCGACGACGACTGAGACTTTGGTAGTAGAGGCTCGGAAGCGGAAGGACAAGGATGCCGGTCTCGCCACCATTAGCTGCGGGTGGTGAGATGGGCCGGCGAGCGATCTCTTGGCTCTCCTGACAATTCACTTCGCAGATACATTATTTCCTTCTGCCTGAGCCGGAGGTTCCCTTCTTACTGCTGCGCTCTCTCTCCGACCCGATACATTCCTTCCTTCTATATCGGCCTCTCGCCAGGGCTCAAATTCTATTTGCGGCCCCAAGTTCCCCTTTCCCCACAGACCCTGCGTTGTCTTCCAGCATTCCTTCAACCCCCAGAGTGTACCGGAGACACATCCACCAAATCCTACTAGACCCTCTTTGCACCTGCAGACGGCGACAAGTAGAGACCCTGAAACCGACCGCTACAATGCCTGGCCGTACCCTACCGACGATTCCCACCGCAGAGGTGCGCGCGCACAATTCCGAAAAGTCGTGCTATGTAACCATCGGTACCAAAGTTTACGATGTCACCGACTTCCTCGAGGGTCATCCCGGTGGCCCTGAACTCATTCTGGAATACGCAGGCAAAGACGTCGAGGCTATTCTGAAGGACGAAATCTCGCACGCACATTCTGATTCAGCCTACGAGATCCTCGAGGAGAACCTCGTTGGCTTCATGGCCACTGAGCCGATTATAAATGGCGCTGTGAAGAGTTCCAAGCCAGGGGAAATCGTCCCTTTGCCACCTTCAGACGCTGGCGCCGAAGAGCTCAAGGGCATGTCGCAGAATGGCAAGCCAGTGTACGCCGCAACTGGAATGTCTTCTGAGGAGGACCTCTCAAGAGAGACGGACCCAAACATGGACTACAAGGAACACAAGTTTCTGGACCTCAACAAGCCCTTGTTGATGCAAGTCTGGAACGGTGGCTTCAGCAAGGACTTTTATCTGGAGCAGGTTCATCGACCGCGGCACTACAAAGGCGGTGATTCAGCCCCACTGTTTGGCAACTTCCTGGAGCCGTTGAGCAAGACACCGTGGTGGGTTGTGCCTTCACTGTGGTGGCCCTGCATCGCCTATGGAACAGTAGTAGCCTTTGGCGGTCTACAGTCTGTGCCTGAATTGGCGGGCTACTGGATTTTCGGCTTGGCTTTTTGGACAATCATCGAGTACGTCCTACACAGGGGACTGTTCCACTTGGACGAGTAAGTTTTATTATCATATCACACATCCCTCGATTGGTTCTGACATCAAGCAGCCACTTACCGGATAACCGAGTTGGAATTACCCTGCACTTTCTCCTCCATGGTATCCATCATTATCTCCCCATGGACAAGTACCGCCTCGTGATGCCGCCCACACTGTTCGTTGCGCTAGCAGCACCGTTCTGGTCTTTTGCCCATGCTATAATCTTCTGGAACTGGCATGCTGCTGTAGCTGCATACTGCGGTGGCGTCTTTGGCTACACGTGCTACGATATGACGCACTACTTCCTCCATCACCAAAAGTAGGTCCACTCGCCTCCAACCCCAAACATCTCACTGACAGATACAAGGCTCCCTGCGTACTACCAGCAACTCAAGAAGTACCATCTCAAGCACCACTTCGCTGACTACCAGAACGGCTTCGGTGTAACGAGTCGCTTCTGGGACTGGGTATTCGGTACTGAACTCGACATGGGCCCTGCCAAGGTCATCAAGACCAACTAGCCAGTCACATGTGCATGCACTTTGCCATTACACCCTTGGTTGACACGAGTTATGAAGACTAGCATTAAAGAGGCGTTCAACCACGGTTGCAAGATAATTGAGGGTCCATGAAACAGTACCGTTTGCTGGTGCTGACCTGTTCACGTCTTTTCTGTAAAACTTCGTTTACATAGTAATAATAATAATTTTCAATCAAATTCCACTTTCTGCGTTTGCACCATCACTATAGCCATCACCGTCACATGTGGATGGCTGCCTACCGCCTGTCTGCTTAGTCATACAGACCCTGCCAAGACCCCTCCAACTTTTCAAGTTGGCTGGTCCAGGCCAATCTCTCCGTTGTCCACCACACTCTACCAACACAATCTGTGCGCAACAACAACGCTTCAATCAAGCACGCTCTCATCGAGTGCAGTCCACACCCGAGCAGTCAAGACGCCTCACGGCAATCGTGGTGACAGTTGTTTACGCACACACTCAACTCACTATCTCAATTGAATTCACTATCTGAGCCAAAGCTCGCCTCTTACAACATCCCTTCTTGCCGTGACCAAGCTCATCACTTCCGGCCAACAACACTTATCGACAGCTAGGCACCATCGACAACATGTCTACTTCCGCCGCTGTCGATGCTCTCCTCGAGGAGACGGCGCGCGAAATCGAGATGAAGGACCGCGAGAGCCATGCCAGCAGCGAGGCGCGCGACACCGACAGCCGCAGAGACGACCGTGACCGCCATTCAGACCGCCGAGACCGCCGCGACAGGAGCAGGGACCGGGGAGACCGCTATCGTGAGTCTAATGGTGACCGGCGCAGGAGCCGTGACAGAGACTATCGACGAAGCCCTCGACCGAGTAACTTTGCTGACACAGATGAAGACCGTGATAGGTATCGCCGCAGCAATTCTCGTGACAGACGTGGAGGTCGTGGTCGTGACCGTGGAGGCGACTTCTACAGCGGAGGTGGACGTCCTCGCTCCCGCTCCCCTCGTCGTGACCGTGTCGATGACAGGTACCGTGATAGGTCTCGCGACCGCCGTCGCAACAGTAGTGACCACCATCGCAGTGGTGGTGACAGCCGCCGTAACAGCCGCCGCAACGCCACCCCACCCGAGCCTGAGGTCACCGAAGATGATCGTGACAAGCGCACCATCTTTGTTCAGCAGATTTCCCAGCGTGCCGAGACCCGCCATTTGCGCTCCTTTTTCGAGCGAGTTGGCCCTGTTGTCGAAGCCCAGATTGTCAAGGATCGAGTCACTGGTCGCTCTAAAGGGTAAAAAGCACCCCCCTTACTACACTTTGTCAAACTCTAGCTAATGTGTTCAGCGTCGGTTACGTTGAGTTCAAGGATGAAGAGTCTGTACCCCAAGCACTGGAGCTGACTGGCCAGAAACTGAAGGGCGTCCCCATCATCGCCCAACTTACAGAAGCCGAGAAGAACCGTGCTGCCCGCCCCTCGGAGGGTGGTGCAGTGGCTGGTGCCAACGGCGCCCCATTCCACCGTCTTTATGTTGGCAACATTCACTTTAGTGTCACCGAGAAGGATCTCCAGGAGATTTTCGAGCCTTTTGGCGAGCTGGAGCAAGTCATCCTCCAGCGCGACGAGATGAATCCCGGCCGTTCCAAGGGATATGGTTTCGTTCAGTGAGTGATGCCACATAATCTTTTCCTGCGGAAGAAAATTACTAACATGGAACTCAGATTTGTTGACCCTGCACACGCTAAGAATGCTCTCGCAGAGATGAACGGTTTCGAGCTCGCTGGCCGCCAGATCCGCGTTGGTCTCGGCAATGACAAATTCACTCCCGAATCGACAGCCAACCTCCTCCGCACCTTCTCCCAGCAGGCCCAGTCTTATCAAGGCTCGGCATTCAGCGGAGCGGGCGGACGTGGTGCCTACGCTGGTGGCAGTGGTGGTGTCTTTGACCGTACCCATAACAAGGATGACCGTGGCGTTAGCGGTGCTTCTGCTCTCGACGACACTGATGTTGCCGGTGTCAATTTCAAAACCTACGACCGCAGCAAGCTCATGGATGCTCTCGCCCGCCGCGACAACCCCGAGCCCACAAAGCAGGGCGCCCAGCCTGTTATGAGCAAGCCCCGTGCTCCAATCGTCGATCAGCCAATGGCATCCAAGTGCATTAAGATTGAGAACGCCTTCGACCCTGACGAGTATGTTCCCTCTTATCTCTGTGGTCAATGTCGCTAACACTGCAACAGGGAGCAGCGCAACTATGGTAACAGCTGGGTCAAAGACCTTGAGGTTGAAGTCAAGACGGAGTGTGACAAGAAGTATGGCAAGGTTGTTCACATTGCTGTAGACGCCAACAGCGAGGGCGACATCTTTGTCAAGTTCGACTCTGTCACTGGTGGTGAGAAGGCTCTTCAAGGTTTGAACGGTCGCAACTTCAACAGCCGCAAGATCCGTGCTTCCTATGTGGTTGACAAGATCTATAACTCCCTCTGGGGTGCTGCTGCGAGTAAGTTTTAGTAAAGCTTGACACTGATGACGAAGGGCGCTCGGTGCCAATTCGTAACCGAGTCCCCCCGTTACTTATATGCACAGCATGCGATCAGTTTTGTTTTCACGGACCTATCTGCGGCTCTTTCTTTCGGTGTATACCTGCCGCATAATTTTACTATTCTGGTACGTATGCATGGCGTTGGAGGAATGGGCAAGGATGCACAACTTCTTTCTTTTCTTTTCTTTTTTTTTAGGATACAGGCCTTTGGGATGTATCAACGGAGGCTTTTTCGAGCGGCATCTCGTCGGCTTTTGAAGATGGGTAGTACATGAAGGACGGCATTTCAAGTGGTTAATGGACGATGGATTGTTTGAGGTGGACAATGGGGCTGCATTGCATTTGGTGAATGACGATCTCAGAGAGGGCTTACGGCTACGTGCCCAGATGGTAGCAAAGGCCAGCGGTGGAAGATTGTTTCTCGGTTTCGGTATGTGGACAAATCTGGTTTCGATCAGATCTCGACCTGACCACGATCCCATAGGCTTTGCGCAAACCACGATGCATCAACGGCGTTGCTATTGCGATATGACCCAGAAGGTGGAGGACTCATGGCTGCTAATAGCCCATAGGACCAGCTCGTCTCGTCCTGTCCCTAGATGACCGGGCTGAGAATAATCATGATTTTAGATGCTAGGATCCTCGCTGCCGTGGCCCTGATGTGGAGAATAGTAAAGTGACGGACCCTAAATGCGGTTTGGCCCTCTCTACCGCTTGTGCTGTGCCTGACGTGGTGGCAGATGTTAGACGCTCTATCGATCTTTTGCGGCTCACTAGATTAGATCCTAGCTGATGCCTTTGCATAATTTCAATATCCTGGTACTGACGTACGCATAGGTTCATGGTCCAAGACATACTAATCAGCAGTCAACCTCTTGCCGTTTACTGTGGTTTTTGATGCCACTTCACTCTCATTGACGGTGGTTATCGCATACTCGAGCGATTGACAGGCCGTCTCCTTTCGAAAATCTTTCCACATAATCGCATGCGACGTACCTGTGTTCTACCTGCAGTCTCAGAAGTAGCATATTGCCGGGTTGCCATTGTCGTTGGGCAGCGTCAAAGGATATGATGTGTTTATTTCGCACACATGTTGTTTGTGCAAAGACAGTTGGAATTTAAGTATGATGCCCCATAGTGACATTGGTTTGCGTGAGTTACTGCCAGGACAATGCATGTTCTTGATTCATTTTTGCATTCGATGGTCTATCATGACATCGATAGCCATAGTGTTCTTTTTTACGTTAATGAGCAACTCTACTTCCAAGAAATCAGCTTCTCATTGTCGTACATCAAGTGCCAGTGGACAAATACATGAAGTGGATACATTGAAAGCCTCGCGCTACCTCGCCAAAAGTAACCCCCCACGTGCACGTCCTCGGGAAAAACTTCCCCGCTAGAAAGTTCGTAGGCCGAAGCTTCAACTTGACTTCCAGTCGCGATTTTGAACAAACACTCAAGAGTTGGGATTTCCACGTGCCGCCATGTCGAGTGCTCAGGATGATGCTGCGCGACCCGCGAAACGCGCTCGACTTGACAGTGATTCCGTTCCTACGCTCTCCGCAGACGCCTCTGCGCCGGTCCCCCCAGAACAGCCCATTCTCTCTGCGCCCGCGGCGATTGACACCGATCTCGAGCGTGAACTCCGCGCCGGAATAGCAGAATACGTTTGTCCGAACAATCTCGGGTTTACGGGCGTGTTGAAGCAAAGGTACACCGATTTCTTGGTCAACGAGATTGGACTCGATGGGCAGGTACTGCACTTGAAAAGCACAGAGGTGGAAGCAAAGAAGAGCCTGAAGACACCAGAGAATGCAAACACGACAACCGATTCCAATGAAGCGAAGCCTACAGAAGCAGGCCCTGCAGATGAAAAGGCCGATACAGACATGCAGGACACGGGGTCAGGAGAGGTTACGCTGCCTGTACCGACGCCAGTACACGAGGGACCCAGAGATACTGAAAATGATGGCGAGCAGATAATAGGACAAATCAAGGCAAACAACGAAGAGCCAAAAGAAACAGTGAGTATTCCAAGGTCATATGTGCCCAAAACAAGTGCTAATACAGTGTGCAGCTTGCAGACGAGGACCGCGACACACTGGAGTCGATATTCGGTCGCCAGACTACGGACGACATTATCAAGCTTGCGCAACAAATACGGAAGCGCGAATCGAGAAAGGCCAAGGACTTCAAGCCTGTCATATCACCGCCCATTACGGACAAGGACAAACGTACCCAGGCTCACCAAAGCTTGCGTCGGATATTTCCCAACTTGCTTGAGAGTGCGATGGAGAATGACCAGACGATCCGCATCAAGGCTGCGCCCCCAGCAGAGCGCAAAAACAAGAAAGGAAAGAATGGAGGCCGGGATCGAGAGGACCAGGGCAGGCGGAGAGGTGGCCTAGATTGGGAGGAGCTAGGTGGTGAATACCTGCACTTCAACCTGTACAAAGAGAACAAAGATACAATGGAGGTCGTAGGCTTCCTCGGCAGTAAGCTCAACTGCGGAGCAAAAGGCTTCGGCTTTGCAGGCACAAAGGATAGGCGTGCGTGCACCGTGCAGAGAGTCTGCGTCAAGCGCCAAACAGCGCAGCGTATCCAGAGCTTCAACAAGGTGCTGTTTAACGCTGCTGTGGGCGATTTTGAACATTGCCGTCATGAACTCAAGCTTGGTGATTTGCTGGGCAACGAGTTCACAATCACACTACGGGACTGCCATTTTCAAAGCGAGGAGGGTTTGGACTTTGAGCAGCGGCAGAAGCTTGCCAACGATGTAGTCCGCAAGGCGATTACGGATTTTTCTGAGCGAGGCTTCATCAACTATTACGGCCTTCAGCGTTTTGGTTCGTTCGCTGCTAGCACCGATGCTATTGGCCGCAAGATGCTACAAGACGACCTTAAAGGCGCAGTTGAAGATCTTCTCGCATACAGCGATGTTGCTCTCGCAGCCGCTGACGGTACCTCAGCCGACCCAGCTATCCAAGTCTCTCAGGACGACCGCAACCGTGCCAAAGCACTGCACATCTGGAAGACGACAGGCAGCGGTAGCGAGGCGCTCAACCTATTGCCCAGGAAGTTCACTGCTGAACGCAATATCATCCAGCATCTCAGTTCGCGCAACGGCAAATCGGGGCGTTATGACCGCAAAACAGACTGGCAGGGGGCACTCATGACGATCCCACGTACTCTTCGCCTGATGTATGTACACGCCTACCAATCTCTTGTCTGGAACACTGTTGCTGGCAAGCGCTGGGCTACGTATGGCGACAAAGTAGTCGAAGGTGACCTTGTCCTCGTCAATGAACACCGCGACAAGGAGACTGGCGCAGCTAGTACCACCCAGGCCGACTCAACGCTCGACCAAGACGGCGAAACCATCATCAACCCTCTCGGAACCGAAAACGCAAACGCGTCTGAAGCCAACTTTGAACGCGCACGGCCCTTGTCTGCCGCCGAAGCCGCATCTGGTGCCTACAATATCTACGATATTGTCCTCCCTCAGCCAGGCTTCGACGTCGAATACCCTCGCAACGCCATCGGCGACTTCTACAAGACCTTCATGGCCAGCGACAAAGGCGGCGGCCTCGATCCACACAACATGCGCCGCCCCTGGCGCGAAGTCAGCCTCAGCGGCGGATACAGAAAGGTGCTAGCGAAGCCGCTGCATCCGCTCGAGTATGAAGTGCATGCATACGAGCGCGTGGATGAGCAATTTGTCGAGACGGACCTGCAGCGATTGGGTCGGGAGAGAGATGGTGGTAACAAGCGGGATGCAGAGGAGCAGCAACAGGGTGATTTGGAGAAGAAAATCGCCGTCGTCATCAAGTTGCAACTGGGAAGTAGCCAGTATGCAACCATGGCGCTTCGAGAACTCATGAAAGCTGGGGGAGTCAAGGCGTATAAGCCGGAGTTTATGGGCGGGAGGTAAAAACAAGAGATGTGTTATGCCGTCCAGCTAAATGTTAAAATGAATTAAAGAAAAGAAAATTGTGCTAAAGGCAGACTTGAATAAAATAAAACGCATTCTGAAAAAAAAAACACTTGTCATTTATACTACCATTCTTTCCAGATCATGCCTATAGTTAATCTCAAATATCGCCTTTTATACTTCTGTCTCTCCTTCCTCTCTCTCTCTCTCTGAGATAATACAA
>JAWDHC010000381.1:0-22347 GCA_036172615.1 Curvularia verruculosa
ACAGCTCAAGACGAGAACAGCTCAAGACGAGAACAGCTCAAGACGAGAACAGCTCAAGACGAGAACAGCTCCTTCGTGGTTTGAACAGTGGCACTGTGTGTAGCGCGAGCCTGGCCGAAGCTGCAGACTGTTGTTGCAAACACCTACCCACATCGCTTATACTTCCATCGAGTACCCTTCGACTGCGTCAACAGAGCCAAAGCAGCCCGAGTCAAGACAAGCAAGGTGGGCTGTCAAAAAACAACAGGGTTGCGGGTTGCTCGCTCGCTACCGTGAGCCCATATTTGCTGCAACAAGCTTTGCCTGAGCCGGTCCAGCTCCTAGTGATGAGAAGAACCATTGAAACCGTTGTTGCGATGGACCAACGGCTATATGGTAGTTCGACACCCGCTCCTCCCTGAACAATGCACACTTTGACCATGCGCACAGATGAGCAGGCTGAACACATGAGATGACGCAGGGAGGATGCTCTCCACAACGCCCTTGAACGTCCTGGCGGTTCAGCTAGAAAGATCATTGTTCGTCAACAGTATCCCGAGTACGAAACGCTGCTCCAGCCATAGAGTCACCCCACCATCCAGGACGTTCATTTGGATGATGCAACGATAAGTCGCAGCGCTATGCAATCGGAAGGAGATACCGTATAGGCGAATAAACAGGCTATAGATGTCCAAATTTTGTGGCAAAGGATGCCCAGAGGTTGCGGCTACCCACCGAACAAAGGAAGGGGTTGCCGAGCAGAACCCAGATATAGCTAGGGGTTCACACAAGAGTGAGTGCTATGGCGTAAACAAAGACTGAATCTCAGACCAGCTGGCGAACGAGGTGGAAGCCAAGGCGCAAGATTGCCATCAGACTCGCTGCTGATCTGGATAACTCCAGCATTCTTTCGTCGATACCTAATAGAGGATCGGAGTATCTGAGATGAAGTCCGTCAACGCCAATCGTCCTCGTCCTAGGTATGGATACCCTTGATGAGACGGTGAGTGCGTTGAGCATCCGGGATACAGTTGTCTAAGCACGAAGAGCGTTACGCTTGGAATAATCGTCCACAGACTGCACTTCGAAGTGCATCTCCACCAGGTCCACTGGCGTTGGGCCATCCCTCCCACAGCTCATTATCCTTTCCAGACATGCCAAAACCGCAACTACACATGCAGATGCACAACGATACAATCGCCTCCCACTACCCAGATACCCGGATGACATCGTCAGAGACAGACTGTATAGTGCAGGTTGAGGCCATGCTTGAGACTGTGTCTTGCCCTATGGCATCAGGCTTTGACAAGCAACGAACTTGTGAAACACTGATATCGGAATATGGCTTCCCGAACACCATTTAACTTGCCATCCATCACTAGCTTACGACGAGATAAAAACGTAATAGCAAGTAGTTCGGTCGAAGGCTCGTTGATAATTAGCCGCACCAAAGAACAGGTGTTGTTGGTAGAGCTCAAGGGACAATCTATGCATTCGACCTGCACGATACTCGCTGGCACGATTTATCCCAGGAGTTGCTGCTGACTCACATCGCCTTGATTAAGCTGATAAGAAGAATGTTGAGAAGAAAGTAATCCTTGTAGGACTCAAGACCAATTTCCTTTTGAAGCTGTTCCGTGCCAAGTTCAGCCACGGACGAACTCAGCAGTTTCGCGAGAAATTATGGCAGAGACCAAACAAGGCCAGTAGACTTGGACCTTACAATTTCTTAGAGGATGAAAGTAGTCTTTCAGGTGAGCTGATTGTATAACAAGGTCGACAGGACAGTATTTCTGCAAAACTCGGCCCATGAATGATGATGATGAAGAGTTAGGCAAGACCATGCGGCAATGTGGTGCATCCTCTCCGTTCATGCCTTGAACACCTCGCAGCTTACGATTGAGTCGTGAAGAATGTTCGATATCTTGTGTTCTTGCATATGCGAGAATTTACAGACTGGTCCATGCGAACTTTTGTAATTTCAACGCCGTTTCGCTTCAAGTCCAAGGAGAGAGTGTGATATGCCGCCATTGAGACACCCCCCAACGAGGACACCAGCAATGGATATATCATTCGTGGGAATATCACCGATGAGTATGTCGCCAATGAATTCTGTTTGATACAACATGGCGAATTGAAACGCTCCATGTTCCCCTACACACAGCTCAAAACCATGGTAAGGATGGTCGCGATAGGCCTGCCTGGAGGGTACATGTTTAACCAAGGAGTAGAGATTTGTGCGCTCCAGCTAGTAACTGCCGTTGATGTGCAGCAACATCATGCTTCAAAGGTTGCAATGCAATCCAGTGTCGTCCAGAGGAGGCTCTTGTTCTCACCAAAATTGACAACAGCCATGATAACTGTCTTCAGAGTAGCAATAGAGCGACCGAGACACAGGTACCTGGTTCTGAGGACATGATCGTATCCATTTATCCTCATTAAAAACCGAAAGAAGGATATGACACATAGTCTGGCACTACCACTTTACCATTGTGCTCGTGTCATGTTCATGAAGTATGATGGCCCGTGTCGAATTTCCAAGCTCTTACCCAAGCTCTCCAAGCTTGTTCAACCAGCTGTGCCAGCTTCCACCACAGTGTGTGTTCTATCATCGAACCCTTGTGGAAGGCGCATAAGAAGTTCGATGCTCAGGACAATGTTCAGCCTTATATAAGAAAATACCGATTCCGTAGCCAGTCATGAGAGGTAGACTGTCTGTTATGAACCAGCAAGCCAGCTTGTGTTCAGCCATCTTCGTGAGAATGGTTCACACCATGTCGTCCCTTACCATAACTCGTCGCCTTCCGTACAGTGTTTGCCTCTTGTACCTCGCGGATCTGGACCTTTTCCTTATTGGCCGGTGCTGAAGACAGTTACCGATGCGGTACTACGCCGCTATCGCCAAGTCCTTCACGGAGCGGAGCGCGACATCGAAAGGATGAACAGTCATTCAGGACCTCGTCGCTGATACTCGACACATCGGGACGTCTTCGTGTCATCTATAGTCTCCTGAGAAACTGGGCTATTGCTTTGCAAAAAGCAGAAGCAATGTAGCAGGGGCACCGAGGCAACGCAATCGTGAGAATGTTTTCGAATGAGGACTTGGTGCCAGCGAAGATATGATGTTGCCTACCGCTGTTCAAGCATTCCACCTCAGATCGATGCTTGGAGCCTTTGGTAGTATGTTATACGGCACGCCCATCGAATGGCTCTGTGCCGGTTCAGGAGTCGCTTCGTCCGTATCGACTGTGGGTGCACAAGCGAATGCCGAATCGATCAAAGCTAGCCAGGAGCGATTCTCAACCGCGTTGGACTTCTGTCTGCCTCCTTAACGTGGGTATATCAGAGCCCGCATTACCGTAGCGATACAGGATGACCTTCATGCCAGAAGGAGGTGCCGCCTTCCGCAAAATTATAGCTTCCGCGCGTCGAAACTGCGAACTCTCGTCGTGTTTTTGTGGATGTCTGACCCCCCGCGAGGAGCATTGATTTACTGGCGATGGCGGACATTGTCGATGCCTTATCGTGTACAATGGGGACGTCTCTTATGGTTTGTGTGTGTGTGCCTTCTCCGAGGGCATTCGTCGCTGGGCCTGTTCAGCAACAGGAGTCTTGGCATAGTCACAGACAGAATGTGACTAGCTGTCTGAACAGCAACGTATGAGGCCACAGAGAGGCCGAGGCCCCGCGCTAGACGCTGAGTATATTGTTCGCCATATCTGATTGCCCGGGACTTGGTGGTGAGGAATTGGAAAGAGGAGGGGTGGGTTGGATGCGAGGAAGGCCCAAGCCAGACTCATAGGGGAAAGCTCAGGATGCCGTCCACCAAGGCGACAAGACGCAGGCTCCATCATCGGAAACCAGCACGATATCAGGAGAAGCTCAGAGCTGTAAAGAAAAGCGTGGGTCTTTGGGTTGGGCTATGCTGGCATGGTTGTGGTGGTGGTGAAGCCGGCGAGGGGGCCTGGCATCTTGTTCCCCACCAAAAATACCCTAGAAGCTTTTGGCGAGCGCGTCTACCATGGGTTAAGAATTCACATGCATACACGCTGATATTGCGAATCTCCAGACAATACTTTCAGCGTGTAGGAAAAGAGGAATTCGCCTGTACAAACAAGTCTCGCAGCAAATACAAGCTCTACGAGATGGGCGGTTGTTTAACAAGCACAACGATGTTCTGGGGCGTCAACCGGCACGTTACACAGCAACAGGACGAAGCTTTGTGATCATTTATTCATTTCCATGGTCTACATATTGGCCAGGATCTGGCATTAAGGGACCATAAGCTTCTCAATCGTGCCAATGGGGAATATTTCGCAACCATGCTATCCGGATTGTCCATCGAAAGCTAAGGCTTGCAGGGGCAATTAAAAGGATGGGCAAGGCCATAGGGCTAACTCATGAAAGCACAAGGCCTCCCAAGACTCATCTATCATCATCATGCGGCATAGTAGAAGATTATGCTGTTGGAATCTCAGACAGCATGTTGGGGAACAAGGACAGCATTCCTGCCCGGACCAGCGTCAAGTCATCACTCATGTGTGAGCGATATCTTTTGGAAGACGTCGAAGCTCACGGTTTTGCATACTGCTGTGTCCACTCTTGAGCCGTCTGGACAGCCTGTTCCTTATTCTCTTTCCACGCCTGGGCGACGTCGTTGGCAAGAGGGTCGTCCGGGTTAGGCGCACCCAACAGAGCCTGAATCGAGAGAAGGATTGTACGGATCTGGAGAGCGGGCGACCAATTGCCTAACAATTTCAGCTTGCTATCAGAGTTACGAACGTGACTTCAGACGTACTCTTGAGGACATCAAGACAGATGCGACCAAGGCGATCAATGTTAGGGTGGTATATCTTGGTGAGGAAGCGGACCTTGGGTGGCGTCATGGGGTAGTCGTCGGGGAGAAACAGCTCGAGCTTGAAGACACCGCCTGTGAGAGACTCGTTAGCAGGAAAAACGAAAGACTACCGCGTGCCGACGTACCCTCATACGGCGACTGGCTGGGACCGTCAATGGTAACATCGAAGTACCTCAAGTTGTCGTCGTGCGGTGTCGCGCTGATTCCTTGAACTCTACAAAAGGAAACTGGTCAGCAAACCTGTATCTCATCCGGTTGGAGATACTCACGGCTCCTTGACTAGTCGCTCGGTTTCCTTGATGATTCGCTTGGGCAGCGCCATAGCTGATGGTGGGGTAGAGGTTGCCGCTGATGGAAAATAGAGATGTTGAGAAGAAAGAGATGGCTCACAAGGAGAAGGGAGTGTTTGTTTGTGTCTGCGCCGAGCAGGTGCGGGGTCTTTACGTCTGGGTGCAAAGGAGCAGGTCTGGGAGGTTTGTCTTGGGAAGAGCCACAGGGCTAGGCGTGTGTATGTTTGATGTTGCGTAATCTGTCGGCAGCCGCGCTAGGGAGGGATGCCAGGACAGGGCTGCCACAGCATGCACCATCGTCATCTCCATCACGACCACACGCGTACGCCGGAAACGGCCAGCAACAAAATGACGGCCACGACAGGCGGGCCATTGTCAGCGTTCCAGTCGCCGACGTTTGATCGCGATGTCGAGGTCAAGGTAGATGACGAGATTGGGGCCGCCAGCATAAGTCCAGCAGGTCGCGACATCGTTCTTGCTAGCAAAAGCGGCCTCCGCATCATTGACTTGGACAACCTTTTCTCTTTACCTCGCTTCATCCCAAACCAGTCATCATGGGATGTTGCAGACGTGCAATGGTCACCCTTCGCAGCACGCGCAGAATGGATCGCTACCACTCGCAACCAGCTCGCACTCGTGTACAATCTCTCGATGCCGTATAACAGCAAAAAGGCGCCCATTGAATACACGCTACGCGCCCATGACCGCGCCATTACAGACATCAATTTCTCTGCTCACCATCCAGACCTACTCGCGACATGCGGTGTGGACAGCTTCGTATTCATACATGACCTTCGCAGCAGGCAAGCGCCATTGAAGCTTGCCGACTACACAGCGGGAGCAACTCAAGTCAAATGGAACCGTCAGAATGACAAGATCATTGCGAGTGCCCACGACAAGTACCTCCACATCTGGGACACTCGTCATGGAGCAACTCCCCTCTCGACCATCGCTGGCCACAGCACCAAGATCTACGGTATTGACTGGAACCGCAATGACCCAAGCAAAATCATGACCTGCTCTCTCGACGCGACTATCAAGCTTTGGAACAACGTAGGCAGGGCTGATGTCATGACTGTTCCCCGACGCGTGATCCGTACTCATTATCCGGTATGGCGAGCGCGACACACACCTTTTCCTCACGGTATCCTCGCCATGCCCCAGCGAGGCAACTCGAACCTTTGGATGTATAAGCATGTGAACGATAGCGATCCCTCTACCTTTAACAACGAACCGGTCCATGCCTTCCAAAAGCACGATCCCGATGCTCAAGTACGTGAGTTTCTATGGCGTTCACGTGGCTCCACTGACTACGGCATCGACAACCGCGACTTCCAACTGATTTCTTGGGGCACTGACAGACGTCTGCAACTTCATCATCTCGATCCAAAGCTTCTCGAAAAGGCCGTCGGCTATCGAAAAGGAGACCGCCTTATCGAAGAGCCCAGTGCAACACGTAGAGGAGCCACATATGTATCGTACCGCGATGGCCCTATTCCTACAACTACTGCGAGTGACCGAGATCAGTTTGGGCCACCACGTCAGCAGCGGAAAGGGAACTTGTCAACCCTGCTGCAGAACTACTCTCTGAGAGAAGAGACTTATACTGCTCATTTCCGTGGACAGACACAAGCTAGAATACAACAAGACGCAGTGCCACGAGAGACTATGACTGCTCAGCCTATTCGCCGAAACGACCCACGTGTTGTTAATCACATTACATGGATCAACGGTGTCAAGTTTGGCGGTGACCGTCACAACAACGTCAATGATTTCCAAGCTCGACCAAACCAGCATGATCGCAGCATGAAGTACCCGTACCAAGAACAGAATGATCTCGGGGCTGAAATATCATACGTCGGCAACAAATACAAGAAACTGGCTTTCGAAGAGATTGATGTGCCGGGTCGCTACATCAAGGTTTCTTTCAACGGGCCTTGGGGCGACTATGATTCTGCGACGGATGGCGCGAAACTTGTATTTCTTCGATTCACTATCCGATTTCCGTCTGCGTACCCCAAGGCTATTGAAAATGGACAGCCGGATTCTGTTCGCCACAGGATACCGACTCCATTAGACATTGAGTTTGAGAGAACAACGGCATCCATCAGCAGAGAACACCAGGAAGAACTAGTTCACAACATGCACCGCATTGCTGCCACGTGTGCTGAACAGGAACGAGAGGCACTGGAAGCAGTGCTTTCGTATGCTTTGGGTGAACGAGCCCTTGATGACAGCTTGGACCTAGGTGAGGATGTTGAGCCCCTTGAAGATCTTGGACCATTACCAGGGGAAAGCTCCAGTGAAGACGAGGATCATGAAGGCGAGTTCACTGATGAAGTCATGCAATCCTCTCATATGAATGCCAACGTCCCTCTACCCATTCAATGCACTGCAAGATTCTCGGCAGATGGATCCCTTGTAGTCGCAAGGATACCTCCGGTGAAGTCAGCGCCTGGCTCAGAGGTGTTCAGATTCCAGATTGCAAGAAGTCTTCGCCAAAGCGGTCTGAGGAACGACATCTTTGACTCCTTTGGACGCTTTACTTCCCATCGCGCCGAGGACTCTGATGGGGGTTCATCTCCATCCTCTTCTGTTGGTTCGTGGGAAACGTCTTCTGCTCCGTCATCTTCATCGGGCTCTGGCCATGGTGGAAATGCACATATTGGCAACTTCCAGCCACCTCTGGCCTGGCAGAAATCCATCTCTCGGTTCCAATCGCGGAACTCGTTACCTTCATCGGGCGGTGTAGCGAAACAATCATCCAAGACTAAATCCACGGTCTCTATACTCTTCTCAGCTACGAATGACTTGGTCCCTAGCAAACGTGTACTTGCGGAGGAATACCGAATATTTGGCTCCGGACCTATCATTTGTGAGCACAACTCTGAAGTAGCAAGAAGACACGGATTCGACGATCTTGCTGATATCTGGATGCTATGTAAGCTGATCCTGAGCAATGAGGTGCCTGTAGAAGTGCTTCCCCAACAGTACCGGAGGGACCAGGTCCTTGTGCTTGCCCGGAGAGCTCTTATCAGGGTCAAACGGAAGGATAGCGGGCTTGACCTTCCAGCTGAGGAAGCAGACAACGCGATCAATACGAAGCTTAATGCTCGGGTCAAGTGGGGTCATCATTCGATTGTTACCTGGCTGATACCTTCGCTTTTTAAACATTTCGAGCGCCTGGCAGATGTTCAGATGCTTGCTATGCTGTCTTGCGTATTTGCAGAGCCTGCTGCTGGTGAAGACGTAGCTTCTGCTATGGCCAAAATGCGGCAATCCCAGCTCCCAATGTCTATGGAAGCACCGGCATTCTCGTTGGATTACTTCTCTTCGCAAGAAGCGGCATGGAGTCTATACAAACCTACGATTTCCATACCACCTACACCTTCGTACTCGCGCTTTTCCATTGCTGCCAACGACTCCGGGTCGCAAAGGTCTGTTAAGAACCTCGAGGTATACGGAAGTCACGGGAGTTCGAATGAGCCTTGGGGCAGTGATGCGTTCCACTCTGATCCAGTGACACCCTATTCTACCGGTAACACGCCGCCTCTCTTATCTCAAATACCTCCGATCAGGAATGCTCAAACAGCCAACCACACCCCATATGGAACATCGCCAGAGAGTAGCCATACAGCTCATAAGAAGAGTTCTACGGCAAACTTTGCAAGCGCTGTCGCAGCATTATCACGGCCTTTCTCAAATGCCATGTCTTCTTCGCCTCCAGTCCGATCACGGATTGAGGATTTATCTACATCTGCACCCACTGGTGGGGTGACTTGGGGAACAACGACGTTCTATGGAAGCGACACCCACAATCAGAACAACATGGCAGCTCCACGCCCCAAGCATGGAAAGCGGGCGAGCTTTGGACAGTCTGAGCATATCGACATCAACTACATTTGCGAATCCGATTCTGACTACGACAAGGTAGACGATGATGGCAGCTACACTGTGGCAGGTGTCAAAGAGCGCAATGCGTCTGGCACACCTCGAGGTGACGATAGCGGCAGAGCTATCAAGATTACACTCAAGAATCAGGATCAGTTCGATGACGAGGCATGTTTTAGTCGCCCGTTGCTGGATACGAGCAGAGACTGGCTGCATCGTATTTGGAGGGAACAATATGCTGAGATGCTCAATCGCTGGGGACTAGTCAGCGCTCGCGCCGAAGTACTCAAGTTTAATGGGCTTGTGTCATATTTTCCGGCCGAGGAGACCCATGGAAGCTCTAAATATGATTCGGTACCTCTCACACTCAAGCAATCCGACAATGGAGACGGTGAAAAAACGACTCGGCATTTGTCAAGAGCTTCTTCAACGCTAGTACCCCCAACGCCTACTGCGACACAGATGAAGCGCTCGTCTGCTGCATCTCCAAAACACTTCTCTTTCAATCCAGAGGCTACCGAGTTCCAACCCAGTACCATGACAAACATTCTATCGGAAGAACAAATAGCAGATCTACCCATGGATGCATTCATTCCTCCTGAGCAGTACTTGCGTCTCTCAATACCAGTTCGTACGCCCACTCTTGAGCTTGACGAGAGTCTCGCCGGACTCGGTACATCCCCTGGCCAGGCCAAACTGCAGCCACCTCCGAGCAGGTCGAGTCGGCCCAGCCTCTCGCGAGGTACATCCAACGTGTCTGGCGCATCGTCATGGCGCGACAACCGCCCACGCACGACAAACAGTACAGTGCCTTCCAAGCCGGCGGACCCAGAGCCTGTGTACAGCTGCAGCATCTGTTGGATCCGAGTTTCTGGCCTCTTCAACCTTTGTCCCGCCTGTGGCCATGTTGCGCATATGGACTGCATGGGCGACGAGATCGGCGTGGATGAAGGTGAATGCACGGTCGGCTGTGGCTGCGGCTGCGGCCTCGAAGATGACGACGAGCGCAGCAGAATGGAAGCCTACATTGAGGGTGTCCGTGCCGCGCACGCAGAGGGAAGCGCGTGGGAAGATGGCAGTGAGTGGCTACCCAGTGGCATCACAACGCCCGCCATATATCCCGAGAGTGCCTATGGCGACTTCATGACTGGTGGCGCGAGTAAGATGATGAGCAGTGGTGGCAGAAGTGAAGAGAAGAGAAAGGAAAAGAGTGCTACGGGGGGCGGCCGTAGAGATGTGGTGAGTCCTACGCCTACCAAGGCGAAAAAGAAGTCCAAGAAGAAAGTTAGGGCTTCTGGTTTGAGTTACTATTGAGGTTTGATGATGCATTCTTTCTTCTTTCTTTCCCTGTTTTTGTCCTGGCAAAGGACAGCAGCAGTGTACGATTACGAACAGGTGATACCCCATGTACAAAGTTTCCAATGGCTTTGTAATATAGCATCGTTTTGTCTTTTTCTGTTTTAACCTACCACTTCCATGCCTGTTAGCCTCTGTTTTTGGAGTGTGTCAAGTCCTTGCTTTTTTTTCTAGTTCTTGTTCATTTCTTGTCCAACGGGTTTTCCTTTCTCCTTTTTCTCCTTGTACCATATGCTAACGGCATTCAGCTACACATAATGTAATATAGGATATGTATATGTACTTTCCTTTACGAGATACACTAAGGCCCCGTAAACCTTTTTCTTTCCTAGCAGAAAAAGAATATGGTATCTGCAGCAGTGGCTGCTTCTTTGCAAACAGGTAAAAGCATTCGAGGGTAAGGCTCATCAAGTCATGGCTGGCGAGACATAATCAATCGGAAATGAGTCTATCTGGATACAGAAAGATTCACGGCACTTGCTTTCCTTTTGCTAAAAGCTAACACAATCAAACTCATCCTCCATATGCCTAGGGGATTGTATGTAATATGGTCAGTTACTCAAGGAATGCTAGCACGGGGTGGACGATGGTGATGATGATGATGCATTCATGCTTAGTTCTACAATTGTCCGCTCGCCATCTCTGGCTGTATTTCAAGAAAATAAAACCATTTCCGATCCCGCTTTCCCTATGACTGTATCTCTCTCCGACCCAAATGAAATGCAAATCTCTATTTGAGCGCCTTCTCGGCAGTGTTCTTGAAATCCTTCATCTCACCCTTAGCCTGGCCCTCTGTGTTCTTCAGGCTCTGGTTGTACATGTAGATGCGGCTGACCTGAGTGGCACCGACGATGAAGACGAGGAAGTTGACGGCGGCCAGGGCAATGTTCTTGGGGCGGATGACGAAGCACCAGCGGGTCCAGATGGCGCCGGTGCACATGAGGGCGAAGTTCTGGGTGAAGGAGAGAGATTCGGCGGGACGGGTGAAGTCGGAGGCGCCGGCGAGGACCATGCCCCATTTCATGACTGGGGCCCTGTTGAGAGACAAAACGTGTCAGTACATGTTGGGCGCTAATGTATAGTGTACATTCTGCAGGTGCATGTTCTAGTTGGCAGAGGGTTGCGCACGCGACGCTTCGGACATTGCGGGGAAAGTTGTGTTTAAAATATGTGTTGCAGCATTCAAAAGCACCGGACGGGTGAGGCTGGGAGCGTACCAGAAATGCACAGTCTTTGGCCCAATGGGGCTGTTCCAGAACTTTTGGAAGCCAGCAGGCTCGGCGCCTGCAGCCGTGTTGACTCGTCGACGGGCATTTGCGCGCTGGAAGAAAGGTCGGAAGGAGCTGAAGATGCGGGAGCCGGGACGGAACGACATGTTTGCTGTGAGTTTTTGTCCTCTTGCTCTGTGTCGGTCGAGAGAAATCAAGGATCGCGCGTGTCCGGAGAGGGCGAAGCAATCGGGTCCGGAGCAATTGGCAAAAGTGAGGTCGTCAGCGTCGCGATGTCGGGCCTGAGGGTTCGTTAGATGGGACAAATCCGGGATTAACAAGCGCCGTTCGTTGCTCCGGTTAGCCAAGCCATTTCGGGTTTGGCGCGCTTTGGCCGGCAGCTCGACGAACACTGAATGTCGGCGCGGCGGGCGCTTTGGAGAGTGACGACAACATCCCCAATTGATACCCTCACGCACATACGACTAGTCCCCCCGCCTCTAACCATGGCCTCGAGAGCATTCGGAAATGGACTCAAGGAGCTGCGGTTCCTGTTCTGCCAGACCAGCGAGCACAGCGCTGCGACAAGGTATGCTCCTTCACGATACAAGACGCCGGAGCGAGGGAGTCGCAAATGCGATTGCGCACGGCGGTGTAGCTGAAAAAGAATAAAAACTTACGAGAAGATTTAGGAATTTCCTCACCCGCAGCTATCCCGCTATGAAGAAGGCCAACCCATCCATTCCCATTATGATTCGAGAAGCCAGCGGCACCGAGCCCACTGTCTATGCGAGATTCGGTGCGTAGCATACATATGCAAACAGGAAAAAAAGGGACATGAAACGCTAACAATAGTTGGTGGTGACTACAGATTTTGGAAAGGAGAAGAAGCTGTCGCTTAAGGGCCTCGACGACAAGACCATTGAACAACAAGTCGCGGATCTGGTGCAGAGGGGTTCATGAGGAGAGAGTGTAGGGAGTAAGGTTAGAAAAAGTGAATCAGATAAGTGGGCCAGCTCATAATAATAATGGGCTGAAGAAAGCGGCTGCCAGAATGTTGGTCGTGCCCAGATTAGAATATATACACGAAACGTCACTTTCACACACACACACACACACACACACACACACACACACACTCTGGTCTTCTTGCTTACCACTACTTTGTCTTTCTGATAATCCAGCACCAGAAACCTACTACTCGCCCAGATGTCCGAGCAGCACTCGGCGAGGTAGGGTTCTGTGGTAATGCTAGGCTAGACATGCAGAACGAGATCATCATTAGCCTGAAGCGAGATCGGAAGAGTATCAAGCAGTCTTCGACTGGATGCTCGAGAAACTCGCCAGTATGGAAAATTCGAGAGCGCAGTTTTCTGAGCAGCGTAATGGGGATATCAAGGTGGTTACTGGGGTCGAGGAGTGTGTAGAAGAACGTGGTGGAGGACAGGGAGGGTGTTTCGGAAGAGGAGGGTCAAGGGGGAGTTGGAGGAGGTTAAAAAAGGGGAGACACAAGTGTTTAAAGGAACTCGGCGAAAAAGGGGAAGTGTTTTGAGCAACGAGTTTTTTGTTCATGCACGCAGTGACTGAGAAGAAGAAGAGCGAGAGGGAGGAGTATTTAATGCATAGTATTGAGGAGAGCAATGACTTATCCCAGCATGCTCAGAACAACTGGCGCACGTATGCTTGCATAGCATGAACCTAGCTTGTACTTGCTCCAGTGGATAAAAAAACATCCCGGCCTGAAGAACATATAGTTTGGTTGATTCCAAAAATCTCCAGCTGAATCAAATAGCGTTGTAAGCATCTTACTACTATATGCATTTTATTTCATTTTTCAAACGTTTCCTAATTCCAAATATTTTATGTATCAACTTGCATAACATTTCACACCCATCCCCCAGCTTATTCCTCACGTCACAATCACACCCATGCAACCAAAATAAACAAAAAAGGGTTCTAGAATCACGGATATCCACAGGATACATGACGGGGCTCTTTTTTGTGTGTGGTGTTGAGAGACACACTGATAATATACCAAAGGTTGTGGTTGGAGAGTGTGGACAAGTGGGGTGCATATATCTGTAACGTTGTACTGGCACGCTGTCGCTTGTTACATTTCAGGCAACACGGTTGTGGATGGGTGTTGTTTGCTACGATCTACACGGATTGAGTTCGAGTAGTTGGAGTAGGTACGGAGGAAAAAGAATGACCAGTAGAGAGGTTTGACGGAGAATGTTGAGTGTTTATCTATTATTGATAAAAGCTACATTCTTCTATTGCGCAAATACTTCAAAAGATCTGGTATCATCAAGCAATCATACCTAGTACTACCCGTCAAATTAAACATTTGAACATTTGAACATTTGAGCACGTGTAACACGGGTAACTCTTCAGGAAAAACATTCGCCCCGTGTTACCGTGACAGGAGACCAACAGGCATACCCTTTTAGGAAGAAAAGGGATTATTCCCGAAACTAATCGAATCCTAGTATGATTTGCCCACTGGTATGACAAGAAAGTAACTGCGCTTCGTGACCAAAAGATATAACCATCAAATGCAGCACGAAGAGTAATGATGACAAATAAGCCTGCTCTTACCCAAGCAGAATCTCCCAGTTCCAGTCTTTCATAACTCCAAGCCAGTGCAATCGGCCCTTGACGGTGAATTCTGGATCCATGGGATTCGGGTTGAAAACTCGTGGCTGCTCCCACTGCTGTGTTTCCTGCCAGCCAAGCTGTTCTTCAAAGTTAACGCCATACGGATGGGCATCTGAATCGGGTTGCAAAGGTGTGTGCGAGGGAAAGATTTGGGTGCAAGTATCATCGACTTGGACAGCCATGCGTTCTGCTTCGAATGCATCTCGTCGACTCCATACTTCCTTTGTGACCTCCAAGCACCTCTCTATTATGCCCAGTTTCATGCGTGAGGACATGAGTTCCCAGCGTGCTTTGATCCATTCACGTTCCTCGTGACTTGTTACCTCACATCCAGCTGCCATGAGAGGGTAGATGTGCACAATGATTGCACGAGAACGCGGGTCAACTGTAGCTAGTTCGCACAGGATCTTCTTGGCAAGCACGACTGACGATGGTGATGGAATCTCTGGGACAGCTTGGTGCAAGTACAAGAGCGTTGCATATTGATACGCAGCTGCCGTCCTGATGGTGTCACACGGCCTCGTCGTTTCATCCTCTGGGTCTTCAATGAACGAAGGCGGTGTCCAGTCTTCGAGCTGTGACTTGAGTTGCATAGCCTGTGATATGATTTCGGGTGTGTTGCTATCAGACCTTCGTACCTTCCTAACGAGATTTGCTACACGGCCAATGATGGGAAAAAGCGTATTTGCAGAACCCATCAAGGGATCAAGGCTCGTGTCAGTCTCGCCGGTTGCATATATACTCTCTTGAACTGTGTCGACATCATTAGTCTCATCATCGTCAGTTGACGTGAGACGAGCGAGGACATCCATGTAGATCCAGGTATTGCATAGGAATTTTAAGCGAGTCCATTCTTCTCCTCGCATGGGCCTAAGGCGGTGTTGTATCAGTGCTTGGTTGATCAAGACCTTGGCACCTTTGATGTGATTGATGCCTGTGCTGATGTGTTGATCCCAAGATTCGGCAAAAGCTAATACCAGAGTTGTTGAAATGGCAGCATCCACACGCATGTTTGGCAAGCCTGCTGCCAGCGCCTGAACTGCGCTTCGCATATGATCGATTCCCTGGATGCGTAGAATAGGCAAGTCCTTGGACTGATGAAAAGACGTCATAGAGACGATTGCATGATATAGTGCAGGGCACTCTCGAGTCAGAGGCCAGATCAGAGTTCGCCAGGGGTTCTCGGTTGGGCCATCTTTGATGGATAGTACACCACATGTGTCCCGATGGTACCGCCGTGCCATGGAATCTGCTGATATCGAAGAAAGTTGTATCTGAGCTGGTATCCGACACACGGGCGAGTCTGGTGAAGATGTATTCGAAGTTGATGGAGCCGGGGAGGGCAATGGCATGACCCAGATTCCGGAATCTTGGTGACCATGGCGCACTAGTTGTTCTTCTTCATCATTGTTGCCGTCGCCAGCATCGCCTGGGGGCGGTGGTGGTGTTAGTCCAGTAGGCTGATAGAAGGCTTCGTGCTGGGTTAAGAATGAAGAGTATTCCTCGGGTGGGACGCTTAGATCTGTTCCCGGTATTAGGAGATCGACAAGACGGGGCGATTGACCAGATGAGGTGGTAGAATCAGTCGTGCTCCTAGCCTGCGTTGCGCCCGTGCTCTCCACTCCAAACGTACCAGATGATGCTAAAGATGCTGGAGCGTGCGAATCGACAGGCGACACTAACTGAAGCGCCGCTGAGAAAGACGAGGCATTCGAGGCAGCAACCGTATTCTCCAAAGGATTGGTGATGGGCTGAGAGAAGGACGTGTGTATAGGCGTGGTGTGCATGAAGTGGAAAGATGCCTGGGGTGGGGCCAAGCCTGGGTTGTGGGATGTACCAGTAAGATCATGCTGGCGACTGTGGAGGCTGGTAGGATCTGGATGTTGTGGGTGAGTAGGAGTGAGTATTTGAGGAACACCGTCTACGCTTGTCAGGGAGAAGCTTGACGCAGTTTGATGAACAAAACAAAACCAACCTTTTTGTGACTTGGTTGTGGGCTTTGCCCCTTTGATGTTGGGTTCTTCAAATGGTCTCCACTTGAAGTCCTTCTTGTAGCCACCACAGGGCACTGCACGTCTAGCACACTGCTCACAAGTAGGTTTCTTCTCGTCACATTTCAAGCGCTTTGCTTTGCAGGTAATGCATCCTGGGCGAAACTATCAGTATTGGGGGGCTCGTGGGCATGGCTCTAGCTGGACAGAATCGACACGGAATGGCCGGCGGGGCAGAAAAAAAAAGAAGAGCATACCATTGCGGCTTTTGGACTGCTTCCTCTTGTTGATGCCAGTGGCAGCGGAAGCTTGAGAGGCCATGTTCTTGACACGCCTCACCAGGGCTCGGGCATTCTCCGGGAAGACTAAGTTGGCGAGCGGGCGCGGGATCAGCGGCAGTGTCCGCTATGCACAAGCAGCGAAGAGGAAGTCGGGTGGCTGCACCGGCTGGCTGGCAAAGGAGATTTTCATAAGCAATCACATCAGGACATGGGCTCTGCAAAGGCGAGTGGTCCGACGGACAGAGGCAGGTAGATAAGCAACGAGGAGGAAGTGGATGGGGTAGCGAGAGTGGAGCTGAAGCTGGGGGAAGATGCGCGACTACCTGATTAGCGCGGTGGCTTCGAAGCGCAATTGGGAACTAGAGGTAGGGGTTCACCAAACAGCATCATGGACCATGGTGTGAGCCGCGACGTCGAAACCCTGCGGTATGAGCCGATTCGACGGCTCTATGCTCGAGTGTCTGCACATCTCTGTGCTCGAGTGCAGGCACGCGGGTGGGATTAGGCGGCGCTGGGGGTACGTGGTGCAAACGTGATGGGCGCCACTCTGCAAGCCAGAACCCTGCACCTCGTCGGCCTGCTTGTATGCAAGCCGGTCCACCAACGGCTCAGCCTTGTGCCGGAGGCGATACGAGACGAGCGGGAGTGCAGCGGGCCAAGGGGCCGGCCAGAGGACAGCGATGGACCTTGGAATGGTGTGTTTTGGCGCTGGGGGCTCTGAAGCAAAAGCGTGGGCTTGCATCAGGCAGACAGACAGGCGGACGAGTCAGTGCTATGGGGCATGCGCGCCCATGGCTATCAGTGCCGGTCACGTGGAGATTGACAGGCAGGCTGGCTGCCGCAGGGCTACCTCATTCGCCGGCAGCCAATCAGAAGGTGCCACTACGCGTTGTGAAGCACTTGGCCCCAAGGTCCTGCTTGTTGCTTTTCATAACTTGTGCTGGACATGGCTGACAGCGGCGTCTAATTGGCAGTCGGACGGGAGTGGTGCGGTTCCGCGTTCTAGAAACTGGGCACGGCGCACGTCGGTGGGCAGCTTGCAAGTCGGAGGCGAGCGGTCCGCAATGAATAGCGTCATGAGGTCATTAGGGGGTGGGCGCCGTGCATGCGTGCGTCGGTGGGGGGGTGAGTATATGTGGGTGTGTAGTGTAGAGTATGGAGGCGAGTGGTAAAGAGAAAGAGAGGCAAGGAGAGGCAAAAAGTAGCCAGAAGGGCGGCAGGATCGACCAGTAGGCGTGGCAGGCGCGAGGTGTGGCGCTTGTGGCGCTGGCTGTGGCGCTGGCGACGGTGGCGCTAATGAGTGGACGTCATCTTCTGATCGTCCTGATGCGGCACAGGGACCGAGCAGCTGCAACCTCGTCGACCCAACAGCCATCCAGACCCGCCAGCCTGCAAGACAGGGATTTCCGTCAGCCCTGACGTGCATGCGTGCGGTGCCCAGCCTGCTGCGCTTTGTTGTCTCTCCCCTGGTTCCTTTAAATGCCCGCTGCCATGCATCGCCATCGCTACCATCGTTGTTGTTGTTGTTGTTGTCGCTGTGGCCGCGTGCTCTGCCTAGCTGCTGCAGGCCACCATTATGCTGCCAAGACTGCATACCGATATGGTTGACGACACGCCCGGCCCGCTTCAGAGGAGGACGAGCAAGAGACAGAAGGTCGCTAATTTCTTCAAATCATGGAGACACAGGCAGTCACAGCCCCGTCACCAAACCATGGTATGTATTGTATATCTTGGCTGCCTGCCCTCCGCCTGGGCCTCGCACTACTACAACCCAAACTATGCCGCTGACATCGACCCCTCCTCTACAGGTCCAGGCCCTCACAAAACAGCTCGACGATACCGGCCTGAGCAACCAAGAAGAACCCACTGCCTCACCCAACCATGGCAGTAACCCCCCCGCTGGCCAGGCCGAACAAGCCAGCCTACCCACCCTACCCCCACCATCGCAAGACACTGCTCAACATAAAATGGACCTCAAAAGCGATTCGGTGAGCGAGCCCTTGAGCGAACCCCTGAGCGAGACGCATCTTCACGCCCTATTTGGTGGGGCCCGCAGTTCCGCGTCGCAAAGGTCAATGGCCGTTGCACCCCCATTGCCTCGTTTCCCTGGAGCACAGAGGCCGCCACCAAGGATGCCACCGACATGGCGCCTCTCGCAGAGCCTGCCTTCTCAGCGGCAACTTTGCACAAACACTCTCTCAAGGCTGAACCTCTTTCTGAGACCCCGAGAGAGTACAACGGGTACGCCGTCGATGTGGTCGAAACGCCTTCCATGCTTGGCATTCAAGGTATCGAGCCAGGAACCATTGGTTTTGCTCACTTCCTCGAATTACCCCAGTCCGATGTCCTCCTTAGCGAACAGCGAGCTTCCCAACCAAACAGCGATGCTGCTGAGGCGAGCAGAAACAAGGACATGTTGTACACCAATCCTGAGCGTCTCGGCATCCGCCCGGTCGACCTGAGCTTGGTCTATGATCGCTTGGGTGAATTCCAGGACATGTACGAGGCTTTCCACGATAGCCCAGAGCCTATGACAATCCTGAATACGCAGACCTCTGGAGACCTGTATGCCAATTTATTCACAAAGTTCTTAACCCCACCCGGCTACGATGACACGACCGACGACCCTACTGGAATGCAAACACAGATTGCTGCTCTACTCAAGGTTCTGGCCTTGAAAGGCATCTGGTATGACTTTAGCCTTGTCGAGTGGAGGATCAGACTGGGCCAGATACTGTGGAGTGAACCAGAGACTGAACCAGAGACTGAACAAGGCGCGCAATCCTTGTGGACGGAACGTGAGATCTTGCTGCTTCAGATTACTCTGTCATGCGAGTTACTGCTCCGATTAGATGCCTTCACAAATGCCGATGCTGCCGATGCTGCCGTCCGGCTACACATCAACCCCCAGGATGTCGAAGCGTTCCTTCAAACAAAAACCCGAAAGATTGACTGGGATCTGGTCCTTGCTCGCACCTTCTTGGATAACATTGCTATCATGGGAACCAGCGATGCACCTACATCCCCCAAACCCAAGTCGCGCGGGCTGTTGTCTCTATTTGCTGAAAACGCTCACCTCGAATTACCCCAATCTGACCTTGTCTTGTTTCCGCAGCACCAGACGCAGCAGATATCTGGTCTGCTCCATTTTGCAACCGTCATACAGTGGCCTGGACTCGACATGGTGTCTGCCCAACTTGTGCGAAAATTGGCCCCACAGATCAAATCGGAAGATAGCACACCATCATCTCCCAGCGGAAGGTTGATAGCTCCAGAGACCTCGTCTGGCGTCAGTGTGTACGCAACGCCATTACAAACTCCACCCACCTCCGGCCAACAGTTGGATAGTTATTTCGGACAAACCAGCAAGCCCTCGCTAGATCGCAATAACTCTCGTGCCTTCCACATGTCTCTCACTCCTACCTCGACAGGTCCAATGGACCAGTCCAAGCCCTTTGTCAACGATGTTGGTGGGTGGCTTAGTCGGTCATACTTGACGGGACTTGTGCTTCCTGGAGAAGCCATCTCCCATTTGCTCATTTCCACTTTGCTCGAGAATGACGAAGTTGCCGTTACGAATCTCGGACACTCTGCCAACCTGTATGGCGGCTTCAATTTTGGCGACCGAACGTTTTGGAGCAAAAATTCTATTGTTGGGCGCGTACTGGCGTGTGTAAAAGGTTCGACCGAGTGTATGGGCTGGGTGTCTTGCCCGAAGCTACCGGAAAATCGTGCTGAACGGTGGTACTCAATTCATAGTGAGGCCATGCCCAACGAGAACCGGGTGCAAGGAAAAGAAGGTCCTGATCTGGTCGCACAAGATTCTGCAATCACACCTGGAGATTTTACACCTTCCGCCACGTCGGACGATTTTGTGCTTCCCCGCGATCTCGACCCGGTGCCAGCATCGTCTCTCAGCTTTTCACAGTGGGAGCTCATCCCTGTGAATGCAGATCTAATCGATGGCGACAGCTCGACAGGACCGCCCGCCGAAAGCGATATACACTCTCCATCTATAACTTTTGTTTCGGGTGACGGAGCAACTACCCACACACTAACGCTCGGATACGAGATTCAGTTTGTGACTTCTTGGCCATGCACGGCGGCAGCATCTGCAACTACATCTACACATCGGCCACGGGTTTTGAGACGCTCCATCACGGGGACACTGTCGAGGTCGTCGTCTAAACACAGTATAACATTGTCTCGCCGTAACAGTCATGGTTTCGAGCCACTGTTGTCCCATCCGCCAGACGCTATGACCAGCGCACCAAAACGCATGTACGATGCGCCTGAAGAGGTGACTGTCGAAGAGCTCGCCACAGCCAACAAACCTTTGGATACCCATCTACTCCACAAGTCGTACTCTTACAAGGTCGTATCTGTGACAGATGTTCTGGACCCAGAATTCCTACTTCCCTTTGAGCTACATACGTCAAAGTTGAGCGAACGTGTTCTCGCCCTATCCGAGAGCAACTACAGCGAAGCAGACACCATTCGGGAGAATAAGAAGGCAGTGCTAGTGCTTGATGCTCGAGCATCGTGGAGCCTAGAGGTTCTTGCCCGAGCTTGGTGTGCAGAGAGGGGATTCCATGCTCTTGTCAGTCGCGTCGGAAGAACCTGCCTGGCTTGTTCTATCCGCGAGGCCAGAGGTTTAGGTATTCATATTATCATTCGGGTGTAGCTTGGTAGCTGATTCCTTCCCTTCTTTCTTGCCTGCTTCTGACCTTCTACACTAGTGGCTGTTATATCTGGCCGTATCATTCTCCATATGTTTTTATCGTCTTTTATGAATGAGTCCTTGGGCGGCTGACTTGATAAACTGTCTTTCTCTTCTATAATATTCGGCCTTGATTCATTAGCTAGCGTCCACTTTTACAAAGAGATACCCCAAATCGAGAATGGAAACCAATACGACTTTATTGACCGATTCTCTTTACTGCATCCAAGTGCATTTTCTAGAATCATATATGCAAGGTGGGATAGAATTTAATCAACACAAGACTCGTTCTCCTGCTGCGCCTCCACTTTATTGAATCCGATTTTTTTCAATGTATGATCATGTCATATATTTATCACCATTACTGGCTCGGTAAATTGGCCGGCGGGGCTGTGCATGTATTCGAGTGTGGCATTGCGCAGGTCGCCTACTTGGTTTGGGTGGCCTCAAATCTACGCACGCGTTTCACTCACGAGGGGACCTCGAGCTAAGTCCAGGCCCTAAAAGTTATGCGCACTACACACACCAAGCCTGAGCTTTGCATACACATACATACCTGCTAATCTCCAATTTTTTTTTATCTCTTCCGTTCTCCTCCATCACAATTCACGACGTCATCGATCGCAAGTAAATAGATCTCGTTCTTCTTTTTTTTTCGCCCGTTGTTCTGATCATAAGCTGCATTTGCGATTTGCGTTGCACACCACATACACCACACCCCCTTTTTTATTCCTGCGCAACAACACACGTGGAAGGGGCGTGGACAAATCGCGACACACCCATCCATCCACACTTACTCACATACATACGTTCCCATATACGACAACACTGCCAAGCCAAGCTGTACTAAGGAATTTGGGAGGGAAAACAACTAAACGCACACACGTCTATCAATCTACGCGGCCCAAGCAAAAAAAAAAGAACTTACGTACATTGGATCTATTGTATCCGTACACACAAAAAGAAAATCCCCACACCATTCTTTCCCCCGACGAAAGAAGCTCTTGCTCTAGCCTGCTGCCGGACATAAACCATCGAACCATTTCAAAAAGCCAAGTGCAAAGACACGCACACACACACACACACACACACACACAAGCAAAAAGAGAGAAGAA
>JAWDHC010000382.1:0-22159 GCA_036172615.1 Curvularia verruculosa
ACAACGGACAAAACAATGGTCAGAACAACGGACAAAACAATGGTCAGAACAACGGACAAAACAATGGTCAGAACAACGGTCAGAACAATGGCCAGAACAACAACGGTGGCCGTGGTGGACAAGGCGGCTTCGGCGGTCGTGGCAAGCGCCGTGGCCGTGGACGCTTCGCCCTCCGTGAATTCATTGCCTAGAGTGCTCAACCATCCAACAGAAAGGGGGCAAGGAGGAGAGAGTTGGCAAACGTGAATGAACAGCCTCGCTGCAAAGGCTTGTTGTAGTTCTTAAGGAGTGGGGGTTGGTTGGCGGTTATACACTGTAATAGGTGATGTGTTTTTATTCATTTTTCCCTACATGTCTTTTTTATATCATGACAATATCCCGCCCTTCTGCCTTAGAACAGAGGTAGTTTTATATATCCATATATGGGGAGTGCTGTGCGCTTTTCTTTCTGTGCCCTCGAAGGGTTACTGGAAAGAAAGAGATATCATTTATACACTACACATATCATCATCATCACCATCACCCTGACGCATATTGTGAAGCGAAAAGAAAAAGAGGCGCCTAACACAGTCTGTATCTTGAGCATGCATTTTCACCTTGTTGCCAAAGACCTAGTAGTCGACTAACTCCATCAATTCAATCCATGCGGAAAATGTACCATTCCCCCCTTTCTGCACGTCATACTCTCACATACTACAAACCACTATTTTTCGCCACGCTTTTCTCGGCGCATAAACCCACGCCCCTCGAGACACAGCAGGTGTCTCAGGAATCAAGGAACGCAGCTGCGAATTCCTCGTTTGCTATCCTGGCCGGCGATCAGGCACCAACATGGCACAGTTGCCGTGTCGGCTTAATACCCACAGCCTCACCACTCCTCCCCCCCCACACACACACATATGCGCATATGTACGTACGTACATAACTACGTACATAAGACTCACGCACATATCGCGTACCCTGGGTCATACTTAGGGCATTCGTTCGGAAGATACGGGGTCCGATGAGGGCAGATTCTGGCCTTTTAGGCGGGTTTGTCATCAGAGCTGGGGGAGGGGGGGGGGGTATATAGACGCCATCTTGGCGGAGTCTGTATTGGCGCGTCTCGAGGTGAAACTGGGCGCTGGGAAAGGGCGAGATTTGGGGGGGTTTCTTTGTCGCGCTTGCGCAGTGTAAAGCCGAGAAAAGTGGTGTTTGGTTGTGTATTGGGGAAAGGGTGATGTGGGCTTGGGTTGTTAATGCGGCCTTGGTGTAAGATGCGGTGTGCTTGGTGATTGTGATGTATCAGCAGCTTGGGTCTAGAGGTGACGGTTTTGCTTGGAATTTGTTGGCGGACTTGGTGGGATTTCAATTGTGTTACTTCGATTGTTGTTGCTTGAGTTATACGCGCGGTGGATACGACTGATGTCGTTCACGCTTCTTTAGCTGAAGTTATGCACCCAAAACTTGTGAATGTGTATTGAAATCTACTATCACAAATGCATCCTCTGAAAGATCTGTATTAAAGCATTTTTTACTTGCGTCAAAGTAGGTCATAACCGAAGAAAGTCGTGCAATGATCATGCTCATTGACTCAGATCAACCCTTCTCCCCGTACATATTTCTGATCGTTTTGGGATTGAATTGACAATATTGTTAGTCTGTTTAGTCTGTTGATAGAATCAACTGGCACGACAAGTGGCATGGCGCTTCCTGCTGGTAACCCGACCGTTAGGAGGCTCACAAGGCGCAACCATAGGTCGTGTTTCGCCTATGCACATCTCATGGGTAGTTGATAGTACATCCAGTAATAAAAAGTCAAGCCGGAATTCCAGATCAATCACAAAGCTGACGTGAGGCGTCAAGTGAGGTTCTTGTGTTTAGAAGCACTCTTAGGAGTCGTGGTCGATTGGTAGTGAACCGCCAGCACGCACAGTTTATGAGGCAATAGCCTTCGCAGAGGTCATGCGCTGAGCCGCCAGACTAAACACGGCAATAGAAGATATGAAGATGGCGAGGTTGTAGAACTGCAATCACATCAACTTAAGGTTCCATGTTTGAGGCTAGGGAACAACATACAGCCTTCCTCGAGTAAGCGCTCTCTTCAGCTTCACTGCGCGCTTCGACAAAGAGTCGACGTAGATTGGGTAGATTAGAAGGCTGTTCCTCTACATTAGGCTCTCTGTCTAAGAAAACCACACTTCCACACTTCCACTTACCATGTTGATGCTTGTGATAGCGGAGTAACGGAGGCGGAAGTGTCGAAGCATTGGGCTAGATGCGATTCCAACGCACGGGCCTCGTCATCAAGGTGGCAGTCGCGAGCTCCACGAACATTGTCCTCTTCGGCGAATCCCTCCCCACGCCGCCACTCGACTTTCGAAGACGGTGATTCCTCGACCGTTCTCTAGTAGAATTCCAGTCATCTGAATTGACAACCCCTCCCCCTCCCATCGACCGTACACAAACATCCCACCTTGGCAAGCCGCAACCGGAGGAGTTTGGGTTGAGCAGTCGATTGGTGCCTTGTAGGAAGATGGCTGTCAATAGAATAAGAGGCGCATTTGCGCCGCCGCGCAAGGGAGAAACATTCGAGTTGCGGGCCGGTCTGGTGTATGACTTCACCCCAGGCATAAGTACAGCTGTTCACAACTGACGATTGCCTTTAGTTCCCAATATGCCTACGAACGGTGAGCGCCTTAGTCTTGCGAGGAATACAATGGCCAGCACGCTAAGACTGTCGCAGAAAAGAGGCCATTCAGAAGACAATCATGTCAATGACCCTGGGAAAGGATGTGTCTGCGCTGTTTCCTGATGTGTTGAAGAATATCGCAACCTCGGACCTGGACCAGAAGAAGCTGGTATATCTATACCTCATGTGTGTGCAATCTGGCGCTGCGCTACTGCTAGGAAACTGACAACATGTCTCAGGAACTATGCCAAGTCCCACCCCGATCTATGTATTCTCGCGGTGAATACATTTGTTCAAGATTCAGAAGACCCGAACCCTCTTATACGAGCGATAGCGATCCGGACAATGGGATGTATTCGAGTTGATAAGATGGTGGACTACATGGAGGAGCCCTTGCGGAAAACACTAAGAGATGAATCGCCATACGTACGGAAGACTGCAGCGTTGTGTGTGGCTAAGCTATTCGACCTCGCCCCCGCCATGTGCATTGAGAACGGTTTCATCGAGCAGTTGCAAGAGCTGGTTGGGGACCCTAACCCCATGGTAGTCGCGAATTCAGTCACAGCCTTGGTCGAAATCCAGGAAACTGCACCCGAAACCAAGGCCCTTGAGATCACCTCATCGCAACTCAAAAAGATGCTTTTGGCACTGAATGAGTGTACAGAGTGGGGTCGTGTGACTCTGCTCACCACTTTGTCAAACTACAAGTCAGCAGATACCAAGGAGGCAGAGCACATTTGCGAACGTGTTGTTCCGCAGTTCCAGCACGTCAATCCCAGTGTAGTGTTGGCAGCTGTAAAGGTTGTCTTCTTGCATATGAGACACATTTCCCCTGATCTGATGAAGTCATATTTGAAGAAGATGGCGCCACCGTTAGGTGTGTATTGAAAGTCGGACACGACGGAACCACTACTGATCTACTACAGTCACACTTGTTTCTTCTGCACCAGAAGTACAGTACGTCGCACTACGGAACATTGATCTGCTTCTTCAAAAACAACCCGATATTCTCAGCAAGGAAATGCGCGTCTTCTTCTGCAAATACAACGACCCACCATACCTGAAGATGCAGAAACTTGAAATCATGGTACAGATAGCAAACGACAAGAACGTGGATCAACTGCTGGCCGAGCTGAAGGAGTATGCCATGGAGGTAGACATGGATTTTGTCCGACGAGCCGTCAAGGCCATTGGCCAAGTTGCCATCAAGATTGAAAGCGCGAGCGAGAAGTGTGTCAACACGCTGCTTGACCTCATCAACACCAAGGTCAACTACGTCGTCCAGGAAGCGATTGTAGTCATCAAGGATATTTTCCGAAAGTACCCGGGATACGAAGGCATAATACCGACGCTGTGCCAGTGTATAGATGAGCTGGATGAGCCGAATGCCAGGGCTTCGCTCATTTGGATTGTAGGAGAGTATGCAGAGAAGATTAACAACGCTGGTGACATTCTGTCAAACTTTGTTGACACATTCGCTGAAGAGTTTACTCAGGTATGGCCGAGTGATATGTCTAGATGAAAAAAAAGACTGACATTGTTCGCAGACACAACTTCAGATCCTCACAGCTGTTGTCAAGCTGTTCCTGAAGAAGCCAGACCAAGCGCAAGGCCTGGTGACAAAGGTCCTGCAGGCTGCGACAGCAGACAACGACAATCCAGATATCCGAGACCGCGCTTACGTCTACTGGCGACTGCTTTCTAGTGATCCACAGATAACCAAGGTATGTGATGCCCATGGAAACGATTTAGCACAACTGTTGACGTGAACCAGAATATCGTGCTCTCAGACAAGCCACCGATTACATCGACAATACGGTCGCTGCCTCCCCAGTTACTCGAGAACCTGCTTACAGAGCTATCAACCTTGGCATCAGTTTACCACAAGCCTCCAGAGGCTTTCCTTGGACAGGGTAGGTTTGGTGCGGAAGCGATGCAACGAGCAGCAATCGAGGAGCAACAAGAAGAAGCACGAGAGAATCCGATTGCCGCAGCAGCCGCAGCAGTGGCAGCCGGTGGTCAAGCGCCTGCGAATATTGAGAATCTTTTGGACATTGATTTCGATGGGTCTGCTCCTGCTTCGATGCAAAAACAGCCTACACCTGGTGCATCTGGGCTGGAGGGACTTGCTGGTACACCACAGCGTGTGGCATCACCTGTGGGGAATGCGGGACCAGCACAATCAAACATGGACGATCTGCTTGGGTTGTTCGGAGACGGAGGCGGCGGTGGAGGTGCAAGTGCAGGTGCAGGTGCAGGTGCGCCTGCGGGCCAGATGAGCAACGACGACATTATGAACGGGTTCGCAAGTATGAGCATGGAAACCAGCCAGCCGCCGCCAGCGAGCCAGCAGTTGGGTGGTGGGGAGCAACAGAGCAAGAAGAGCAATCAAGATCTTCTCGACTTGTTCTAGTTGGGTGGACGGGAAAAGGTGTCTCCATAGTTTTTAGAGATCGAGAGATAGAGACGAAGAGCATTTTCTGGGATGCCAAGTAATCCGTGTTCCCGAGTGCAAGTATGTATGTAGACGAAGTGAATGAAGTACTGTTACTACGACTTGGGGTGGTTGTAGTATTAGGAGACCAATGCAATGACCTTTTTCCCCCTCATTGTTTTCTGCAAGTCATAGTAAGAAGAACGTATTTCAGCACATGCACACACACACACACACACTCTCTCTCTCTTCTTTTTTTTAATCCGTCAACAATACGAAATCAAAGTCTAAACGCGTGCATGTACACGAGAGAGAGAGAGAGAGAGAGAGAGAGAGCATGTAAAGTCAGCAAGCTGAGCTCGCTCGCCCCAAGAAAAACATCAGCAGCCACTTCTCTCGTCAGAAACGCCATAGACAAACACACACGCAGAAAACAAAGAAAAAAAAGAGAACAGGCCTAGGCGAAGGAAGTTAGTGAGGTGAGGTGATGTGATGCGAGTAATCTCGGTTTGATCAAAGTTTAAAAGTGTGGAAAAAATAGATTTGTCATGATTGGATGGGGGGATTGAGTCAGCAATGGGGTGAGTGAGATTGTTTCGTATGTATGTAGGTACATACATGGGGGGTTGTATGGGTCAGCCAAATATTACTAAGCGCTTGAGCCGTAACGGGCCAAGGTGAGTTGCATGGGAGGGGGGGAAGGATAGGAATTTGACATGTGCTTTTGCGAGATTTCATACAGTGAGAGATGTGTAGAAAAAGATTCAATGATACAATAGGCATGTATTAATATTGATAAACGTTTCATTCTCGTCATTGGATCATTATCGAGCCATGATTTCTGAATAGTGGCATTAAGCATTACTTTAGTGATTTGGTATTAAAAGCGCGTCCGGATTGTCTTGTGGTTGACGAGGATTAAGCCGGGGCGCGTAAGAAGAAAAGAAAAAAGGAGGAAGGGGGCCTGTAGGCACACAGTAAACCCCCCCTCCATCTTCTGCGAGGACACACACACACAGGGTTTGTTGGATTCATGCGTTGATTCAACCATGCAATCCCAGCCCGTTTGTTGTGCTGTTATTCCTCTTCCTGTTGACCTTATCCCAACATGGTCTTTGGAGAGGAGGAAAAAAAATAACCCCCCTGCTCGTATGCAGACCGACCAGCCGCTCAAAAAAAGAAGAGACCGATGCGCCGTATCGAAGGGCGGCGGCTGTGGCGTGGAAGCGAATGTGTATGTTACAATGGAACTTTTGTTGCAAAGTGCCAATAGAAGCGATTGACTTGGGTATCAAAAAGAAGAGCAAGAAAAGTAAAAAAAAAAGATGAAGAATAAACCACGCTCTTGGCGCTATCAGGAATCCACTGGAAGTAGGTAGTGGTCCTGGGTGAAGGGTGGGTACGTGTCGTCGTTCTACTCGGTAGAGACGCGCGTGATTTCTATGCCGTAATGCCCATGTGTATGTCCATGGGACGCTGGAAATGCTTCGCAAACGAGGAAAAAAACTCCGGTCCAATGCATAGGTCGTAAAGGCCGTCACCTGGGGAGACTAGTAGGTGATGTGTGAATTGGGAGATGGGTGGAAGTTTGGAGGGTGAGAGAGACAGGGAGGGGTGGTGGCTTCTAGTCTTTGCGGAGGGAGTGTTCGGTATCGGATCCGACCGTGTCTCCGTCCCAGAGGCTCTGGTTGTCGTCAGTAGGCGAGCGGGCGCCAATTGGGCTTCGACCGCCAGTGGAATAGGACGATGAGGATCCGCTAGCCCATTCTTCAGAGTCGGAGTGGGAAGGGAACTCTTCGTAGATGTCGATCATGCTGAAGCCAGCACCATCCATGGGGTCGCCAATCTCGACATAGTCGTAGTCCCATCGGAACTCCTTGTCGGCTTGAGGGCGGGGTAGGAATTTGGCACGGCCGAAGAAGTAGCAGACACCAGCGACTGGACACGGAATTATTAGTAAGCATATTGGTGAATGTGAGGGTTAGCGAACTTACGGAGACTGCCGGCCACCAGGTCGACGGCGTAGTGGTGGGAAAAGTACATGGTGGACCACCAAAGCCACATGGTGTAGAATACATAGACGGGGAACAGTCTAGGGAAGACGTGTCCCATGAACAAGGTCTCCAAAGTAGCCCAGCCAGAGTGCAGGGAAGGGAAAGCACCAAAAACCATGGGGGAGCGAAGGAAGCCCGAAGTGTAAATGTCAAAGCCGGTGAGGGCGTCGATTGCCTTGAGACCAGCGGCATCTCCCTTGACACTGTAGTTTGCGGGGGCCAATCCGTACGTGTTCTCGTACCATGGTGGGGAGCAGGGGAAGACAATCTGAATGAGGACGGCAGTGATGTTCATGTAGCCAAAGGCACGAGCCCAGATGGGGAGGGTTCCCGGGGGGCCCCAAATGAACATGCATGCGCTAACAATGACGGGGGATACGTAGTGGACGACACCGTAGGGCAACCAGGCAAGGATGTCGAGGACAGTGTGCTTGTTTGCGGATAGAATGTTGCTCAGGTTAGAGCCGTAAAGAATGTTCTCGAGCGCGGGGAGGACGCGGACCCAGATGGCCGGGCGGTACTCTGGGGAGATGTATCTAGATAAGGCAGTTAGTGACTTTGTTCGTGGGTGGTTCTGGTACAACCATCAAAAAATATACGTACTTGCAGCTGGAGAAGAGGAATAGCCAAGTAAGCGTGGGAAGTAATGGGAGCAAGAATTGGCGAGTAATAGGCAGGCACAAGCCTGTCATGAGCAGTGTTGCGATAAAGGTCTTGGCAAAAGGACCGGGGGACTCGCTGACGGACAGGGAGAAGATGGCGACAATGGCGAGGAAGAGGTACTGGGCGTCGTATATGGACCATGAGTGGGTGCGCAGGGAGCGGAGGGTATCCGAGGGGGACAAGGACGTCTCGAGCGAGGCAATGGACGAGGTTGGCGACTGGCGCCCGCGTATGCGCGACCTGGTAGCCCTCCACTTTCTGCGGACGCGGTGGGGGATCAGACTGGGCAGGGCGGAGAGGCCTGGGACTGAGGAGCGCGAGAGCATGTCCGAGGCTGCGGCGCTGTCGAGGAAGGCAAGATAGCTCTTGTTGGTCATGGTGGGCGGGAGAGAAGATGGCAGAGCAGAGCAGCAGAGCAAGGATAAGAGGACGAGGAAGAGCAAGTGGAAGAAGCACAAGAGCAGCAGCAACAGCAACCACGGGCGAGCGTCGTGGGCCTCTTTCTCGTTTCTTTTGCAGTCCTTTGACTCGAATAGTAGTGAAGAGAGAGGTGGGAAGTAGGGCGGACCAGACGGAAGAGGGCGGACTAAGGATTATGAAAGGCACAAGGCGAGACGTGTGCTAGGCAGGCGCAGGCGCAGGTGCAGGTGCAGGCGGTGCAGGCGCAAGGCACTCGGGCTGGGCTGGGTAGGGAAGGGGAAGCTTCGGATGGCTGAGGCGCGACGTGAGCGGCTAACTGTGGGCGGGCTAGCCCGAGGGCGCGGCCAATCCGCAATCTCGTTTGCAGCCCTGGCGCGGCGCTGGCCCTGGGCTCCAACATGCCCATGACGCTTTTCCATGGGCTGCAACTCGACACTAGCTGCTATTTCGCTGTCCTTGATGCCGGTATGGATGGATGGATGGATGGATGGATGGGTGGATGGGTACGGATGGGCACTGCGACGGCGATGGCGACTGGGACGGCGACGGTATCCTGCCGACGCGGGCCCATGGTCGGCAGCAGCACAGCCCCTGGGCAGCGTTTCCTCTGCATGGAACGCCTAATGTGTGCACACTACTCTACTACACAATGAAGGTAGCAGCAGTACCTACAGCAGTCGTGATAGCATCATGACATGACTTGGCCGAGAGAAAAAAAGCTACCCGCGCCTAGACAAGCGTCACGGGCGAATGACGGGGCGGCAATGCACTGCACGCTACTTTAGCTCATGGTGACATCAACACACCGCCGATGGCCAGCGTCGATGACTGCATCCCTGCCTGCGATGCGATGCGAATACGTCGTGTACGAGGTACGTATGCGACAAGAGAGACTTGTTTCTGGTGAGCCTCACCTTGGGACGCAGCTTGCTGGGGGCCTGCGGCTTGGCGGCCTTCTGTTCGGTTTCGCCTACCGCCAGCAACCCTCTCGCTCCCGGCTCCCACGAATGACTGGCTGAAACTCGCTGCCTTGGAAAACTCGGCCGGGCTACCAATCGCCGTTGCAATCGCCGGCTTCGCGCACAAAAAAGGCGTCCGCTGACTGTATCGTGCTGCGCTGTGCTGGCTCGCTGGCTTGCAGTGTGTATCAATCATCCGCCCCGTCGTCTGATTAAGCGCCTCGGCACATAGCAAGATCCGCTCCCGCGCCCACGTCGCACTGCTCGGCCTCCGACCTCTACTTACCTACTATTCCATACCACCCGGCCATGCCATGCCATGCCATGCCCTGCCCTGCACTGCACTGCGCGGTGCTGTGCTGAGCAATTTCCCTACTTTTCCCTGCTCCATGGAACACTCTCGCGCCTTAGCAATATCCCTGCATCTCTTCATGCACTTTTCGCCCGTCGACAACGGACTATCGGACCAGCGTTAGCCTCGTCGCACGACCCTCCGACTTTCCCTCGTCCGCCCTTCCAGCCTAGCGCCCTCGACTTTGGCCCATTACACACGGCACCAAGCAAAGAAAAAAAAAACTTCAATGCATCCAAATCAAACAAAGAAAAAAATTAAAAAAAAAAAAAAGAGGGCCCAATAGGTTCATGCCCATGCCCTCCCACAAAATGCCTCGGCCACCAAACAGAAAGAATTCGTCCTCTCAACTGCCCGCGACCATCGTAATTTCCTCCAGCCTCTCCTATCCTGACATGACTCTTGTCTGCTTCTCCTCTTTCAGACACCACCACTACCACCATCACCACCACAACCATGCCCCCATGTTCCATGTCTCGTGCGTCCTCGGCGCCTCACTAAACTATTGCTGCTTTTCTCTCTCTCCGTCCCTTGCATCCTTCCCCACTCTCTCAACAAAATAAACCTGCAAACACCTGCGTTCCACACCGTTGAACTGTCAGCCCGTCCCCCCGTCCACAGCATCATCTAGTGTTTCACTCATGCCAGGAACGGCTCCACAACCCTAATAACACCCTTTACCAATATTCAAGAGAGGAAAATAATGGCCTCTACCAAACTCCTCTCTTCCTGCCCCTGCATCACAACTCCCGTCAAACTAGCCTCTCCAATACTCCCCCATTCTATCTCGCCTCGTCTAATCATTCTATTGACTTACCCTTAGTCTCCCTTCTCCACCGCCAATCTTCCCTTCTTTCCCACTCAACCACTCAACCTTGTCATCCTAGCCTCGTCTTGGCACTTGGGCTTCTTTCGTCCTCTCTTACTCTATACCTTTTTGCGCCTGACTTCCCCCCGTTTTCCCCGTGCGCGCAAACATGGCAAGACAGACGGCGAGAGAGACCGCATCCAGGTCCATGCACCCGCCGCCTTTACCATGACGCCCTCGTGCGAGCGGTCGACGCCCGGCCAACCGATGGGTCCCGAGCGTGTCTAGGCTGACAAACAAAACACACGTTTACTTGTTCATTTGGCGTGCTTATTTTGTTTTTCTTTTCGGCTTTTCTGTTTGTAATCTCTCTACTAGTCATTTGGCGCCCCCCCAGATCTTCACACACACATGCACCATGTGTATGTGTAGAGAAAGTTCGCCTCGCCTCGCACGCGACACGCGACCCTGAGAATCCCTATAACGACCGGCATATGCCAAGATTTTGTACCCCTTCCACACGTGACCGCTAATCCGGCAAAATCCGAACTCTGCCCGTACAATACAACAATACTAGTCTGGATCTAAGATAAGGGGCGCCCTCTCTGTTCATCACGATTGTCAGGCACACACGCAAAAACACCACATATACCCACGGAAACTATACTGCCGTTTCTCACACATCTATAGACTTTTGCTGGCTTGGAAATTTTGTGTTTTTGACTTTGTTTAGCCTTTTGGCTAATGTGCAGAAACGAAACGAATCGAAACCAAACGAAACGGCGATAATAGTAGATGTATAGAGTATAGAAATGCTAGGTAGGTAGGTAGGTAGGTGGAAAGATGCAAACAAACCCTTTCCTTCCCTTTTCCATTATGTATCCTACGTACATACATACATACGTATATGATATGTACAAGAAAAGAAAAGAGATGATGATGTAAGAACGAATAGGGAAAGTGGAACAAACAAGTGCATGTGCAGAGTATGTATGCACATAGTACATATGTAGGAAGAAAAAAAAACACCATTCAAGTACCGAATAAAAAAACAAAATACTCTGCTCTACAGCCCGCTCAGGACGCCCCGTTGGTTCGTTCGTCGGATCGTTAATGCATGCAATATGCAAGCACGCAAAACAACCATACCTTATAGCAGCAGCAGCGCACCTTTCCACCATACACCTGCATGTACATACACACAGTAGTACACAACAACAACAACAACAACAACTCCCCTACGCCGTATCAATCAAATCCTCCAAAAACTCATCCAGCTCAATAATCGTAAACTGCTCCCCCCACTTTGCCCGGAACGACCGCTTCCTGTAGCCGCTGTTGATCTGCTGTCCCCAGCTGATCAACTCGACTCTCCACCCGCGCTTCAACGCTCGTTCCACATGGGCCAAGAACCCGTCCGACATCTCCGCCACCGCCCCGTCGCCTGTCGCCAGCACCATGGTACTTGGCCACTCGCAGTCCAAGATGCTCTGGCACATTTTCAGGTGCACAATCTCGTCCACTCCCTGCTCAACCCATTTCGGGGTTGCTGATGGCGCCTTGGGTGTAGTAGTAGTAGCATCAGCAGGCGCACCCGTTTCAGAGTCGCTGCCACTGCCACTGCCACTGCCACTGCCGCCACCGCCGCCAGACCGTATCCGCGTAGCCTTGTGCCACCCCATCTTCTTGACGTCGTTGAAGAATTTCTTCTTCTCAGAGTCTTCTCGTACAATCAGGACTTGCTCCTGCATCACGCTGTCATACCCAACTGCCTTGGACGTCTCCACCATCTTCTCAATATGTCGAAGCGGGTTGGCCTCACGGTGCGATCCGGCAAAGAATCGCTTGGCTACCGGCCGACGCCGCTCCATCAAAAGTGCAAGGCTGTCAAACGATATGTCGTAGGCGTTGTGCTGAAGCCCGTGCTGCCGTAACATATCCTTGAGTCCAATCATAATGTTCGATGCATCAACAAACACGTGTATACCGTGCTCGCTCGACCGCTCACTCAAAAGCTGCATCGGTGCCACCAACCATTTCTGGTCCTCGGGAAACTTCTCCATCAGTTTGTTGAACAGATGAAGATGACGATCCGTTTTCGATCGAATCACAAGTGGCCCTCGACGTCCACTGAAGGATGTTCCACGTGGAGTCGGTGTCGTCGGAGCACGTGCTGCAGTAGCATTGTGTGATACTGCTCTGGGCAGAGTCACTGGCCGAACAGTCCGCGGAACAAGTCCATGGGATGCCGGCGCAGCCACAAGCCGTGGTCGCTGTAATTGGGATTGAATACATGGGTCCAGCACTGGAGTGCCGTGTGTTTGGTTTGGCACTTGATCAGGTGCTGGTGTAGACGAAGTAACCAATGACTTTGCCTGTAGTGGTTTGGGAGTCTCGGGTTGTGTTACAGATGGGCGCTTAAGTACACTGGGCCGAGCTTTGGGTGTTTTGGGTGTCTTCAGTGGGTTTGGCTGACTATGAGGAGCCTCAGTTGCCTCGAGTACAGGTGCCTGGACTGGAGTTGCAGGCCTCATTTTCGCACCAACATTCGATCGTGAGCTAGTTCGGGAGGGTTTGCAAGGTGTGAACGGCTTGTCAGCTGCATCTGTGTCATTTGCTTGGCTGACATGCTCGTCAGATTTCTTCCGTTGGAGATCGCGCATTCTCTGTTTGCGCTCTTCAGCAAGCTGGTCTAGCGTCTCTTGCATGATCCGCTGGCGAGTTTGCTCTTCCAACAACTCCTTCTCAGCACGTCTGCGGGCCTTCTTGCGCTGGGTCTTGGTCAACCCAGGGCTGCTCGGAAGGTCCGCATTCGGGGCTTCGACGCATTCGGCAGGTGCCTGAGATGGCTTCAGAGTTGGCGACGGTAGGAGAGCCTCGTCAGAATTGCTCAGTTCAGACTCGGGGTCAAGCGGTGGAAGTGGTGCTACCGGAACGTCCGAGAATCCTAGGCTCTCGAACAGCTTCGAGAAACTACCCAAACGAACTCCCCCATCTTGATATGCTGATGTCAAGTGCTGTGTTGCAGGTCGAAGCGCCGGAGAGCGGATGTCATCGGAACCAGAGCCTATGAGGTCAATTACCGAGCTAAAGTCCCAGCCAGTGTCGGCAGGTTGTGAAGGCATTGAGAATATTTGCTTCTTGCTTGGAACAGTAGAGTGAATTTGATTTGGTATGCTCGTCGTGTGTTAATGAAAGGTGCTAATGCGTGGTTGAAACTATGCTTTGTTAGATAGGTGAACAAGAACCGCTGGCGATGCGCTCCGCGCCGCACATCATTTCAGCAACACAGCCCTGCTATGATATGTATGTTGGGGGCGTGGAGTTTGTGTTGCAAGGCGCAGCAGATGCCCAAACATACCGTGTAACTGATCTCGAAACAATCGCCTCAATCGCTCGCTCATGATCAACCGCGACGATGTACAAAGGAGAGTGTTGCCAGATTCAGACAGCAACTATAAAAGCAAGACTAGGAAAGACTTGTATCGGTTCAAGAGTAATGAGAGCTTAGAAAGAGTGAAGATGAGTGAAGTTAAGTGACGAGGTTTGGGTGGCGGCGGGGTGAGAGTCACTGGGGGCGTCTCAGCCTCAGGGTCCGAGCTTGAGCTGGACCTGGTCCATTCGCTTGGGTCGGTATGCCAACGCCACTGAGAATGACACATGACGCCCGCTGCGGATCGGAACCTCAGTTCGGGTCGTCATCCACGTTACCCGTCCAAGTACTCCTAGCGCTTACAAAATGAAAATCATATGAGATGACATCGGGCATGACAATTGAAATGAGACCTGAAATGTCCGGTAATGTTGGGCGTGGCCTCATGAGCTATCTGCTGCCCATGCATCATTTGGCCTTACCAGAAAGAGTAATGGGAAATTACAAGAGGAATCGTGTACTGGCACTGTTTTGATACTGGCACTCCGATTAATAGCGTACCGCTCAATAAAGCTCTCGAACACAAGAGTAAAAAATACGTCGAGTACAGCGGAAGCACGACTGTTGCCACGTTACGCAAAGAACTTTGGACGCTGTTCTAGTGCTAGTTCGAGGGATGCCTAGGATGGTCTCTAGTTGACAATCACCGAGGAAGGTCCTGGATTGAAACGAGTCAGATTCCACAGACTCATCTTACAAGCTGAGCAAATACCTGCATACGAAACTCAAAAACGGGTAATAGTAAGCGGACTGATTCTTCAAAATCTGACGAATCATCCCGGAATGACAAAAGCCTTGCAGCTAGAACATACAGTACAACCAGGTATAGATTGGAGTAAGTATGGCAAAGTACTATGGACCACTGATAAATATCAAAATAGGAACATTGACGTGAGAAGTAAAAGGATCTTACACGCAGACAGACTAATCACCACTACCGATCTATACAATGACAACAGCATACCAAATTCAGGTCCTATTCCGAACACTGTAAAAAGAATCCACTCAGAAACTACACTTTTCTTCGTTTTTCAAGTCAACGCCGTAGCTCATGTCACACCCTTCTCACATCCACATTTTCTCCACGAACCTCGGCTGTCCACAACCGTCACAATCCCTGTCCCTCCCCACGAGCCGCTATCCTCACTAGACCCTGCATGATGTACCACCCCTCCAAGCTAAACCCCCTCCCAGATTTCTTTTTTGCCCTTTTACCTCTCCCATACGCCAATTACAACTATGTCTGCAGACTTTTGGGCCGGCTACATCTCAGGCGCAGCCGGCATCATTATCGGAAACCCGTTGGACCTCATAAAGACGCGTCTGCAAGCAGGCAAAACTGCACCGCAACATGTAGTCGAAGCGACAACAGTGACAATAGGCGGCTCCATAGCTCCTACAGCTACAGCAGCAGTCCAACCCCAACTCCAGACGCTTCAAGGCTTCAGAGCGCAATTTGAAAATGCAGGAACACTTGTCAGAGGTAAGCCGAGCAACAGCTCTTCCCTTCAAGTACCAGTCCAGTCGTCGACACAAGGAAAAGAGAAACTTTCCCGAAAAAAAGAGAAATCTCCCCAGAAAAAAGAAGCAGAAATTTCGGCGCTGACCATCTGCGTTGCAGTATAGGCGCAACAGCACCTGTCCTCACTTACGGAGCGCTCAATGGCCTTCTCTTTGTAACCTACAACCGCACTCTATCCCTGCTCCACGATACCCCGACGTCCCCAACGAGCCTACCGAAAGTCTTCCTCGCAGGCGTGACGGGCGGTCTCGCCTCGTTCGTTGTTAGCGCGCCCACGGAGCTGATCAAGTGTCGAGCTCAGGTCTCGACTAATCCGCACACGACATCATGGAGCGTAGTAAGAGACGTGTGGAGGACTGAAGGAATTAGAGGGTTGTACTATGGCGGTGCAATTACCAGTGTGAGAGATGCCGTGGGCTATGGGCTTTAGTGAGTTTTATTTCCATCTTTGCACACCCACAAGTCCCAAGTGCCCTTTCTCTTTCTCCTCTTTCGTATCTTAAGTAGAGAGAGAGAGAGAGAGATAGGGAAAGAAAGAAATGAAGGAAGGAAGAAAAACACACTCTCTCCAACATGCAAAACAAGCTAACTCGCAATCTCCCAGCTTCTGGACCTACGAAGCGTCCAAACAATCCATCTCTTCCCCCACCGATTCCGACCAACAAACCGCCTTCAAAGTCCTCATGTGCGGCGGCCTGGCCGGCGTCGTCAGCTGGGCATCCATTTTCCCCCTCGACATGATCAAAACAAGAGTCCAGACACAGATATTGCATGAACCCGCAAAAACAAGTAGTGAGCAGCGGGGTCTTTTGCAGCCCGAGACAATAACAACGCACAAGAAGCGATTGACCTCCATCGAGATTGCAAAATATGCGTACCAGACAGAGGGCGCGGGCGTCTTTGTTCGTGGCTTGGGCATATGTAGTGTGCGCGCTTTTATCGTCAATGCCGTGCAATGGGCCATGTACGAATGGATGATGAAATTATTACAGTAGAAGCGAGAGAGAAGGGAAGAGAAAAAAAACTTCTCTTTGACCGTGTCAAGAGAATTCACACCAACATAGAGCAAGATTTATATCCTGGGCCCATGAGTTCTCATTCGATGTGTTATAGCTACATCCCGACAATCTAGCTTTTGAGTAGAGAAAAAAAAAGGAGATTTTTGTTTCCCCTACAGCATTTCCCGATACCAGAACTGACACGCAAGATATTCTCTCCAGGCTTCAAACGGAGAGATGCACATGTGAAAGAAAGGAAAAAACAATCGTCCCTGATAGCAATGGCCTCATGGACACTACAAAATAAGGAAATGCACATGCATCAGCACGTTAGAGGCATAGCGAACAACCGAATCCAATCACATGATCTGGTCCTGGGTCAGACCGCTCGTGTGCTCAGTACCTTCCATGGCATCACCGTTGCCCACGTTGGTGTACTTGACGTAAGCAAGACCCAAAGGCCTACCACCGTACTGGTAGCCAGTGAATTTAGCTGCAGACATGTTAGTAGATCAACGTGCAACAAACCATGGACAAACATACCAATAGACGTCTCTGCGTCTGCAGCCTTTTCAAACTCGACTACACCGGTTCCACGAGAGCGGCCATTGGGCTCGTACTGAATCTCGGCGCGTTCGACCTTACCAATCGTAGTGAAGAGCTCGACAAGATCCTCGTTGCTAGTCGACCAAGGTAGGTTGCGGACGTAGATGATGTTGCTGGGCTCTCCACCGGCAGTGGCAAAGTCTGTGAATGGGTTCGGGGCAGGGGGAGCAGCGTTAGGGTCGAAACCAGCACCGCCGGCACCACCATACCCGCCGTTGAAGCCTCCACGACCGAAGCCGCCGTAACCACCACGACCGCCAAAACCACCGCGACCGCCAAAGCCGCCACCAAAGCCACCGCGGGCTCCGAAGCCTCCACGTCCACCGAAGCCACCAGGAGCACCGGCATAGCGGTCCTCGCGAACCTCGAGAGTTCGGCCCTGCCAATCGTAGCCGTTGAACTGGGTGATGGCATTGCGGCAGTCCTCAGGTGTCTCAAAGGCGACGATACCGGAACCCTTGGGGCGGCCATCTGGGGCAATGTGAACATCAGCGCGAATAACTTGGCCGGTATTAGCAGCCTGGCGGAAGAGGTCCTTGAGGTCCTGCCAGCCGACGTTGTATGGAAGCTGAAGCAAACCAAGTCAGTAAAAGAAGCCATATGGAAGGGGACGGAGAGGAAAGAAGAAAACGAAATAGGGAACAAACGTTGGAGACATAGACAGTTCGTGCTGCACCTCCAGCAGCACCTCCAGCAGCATTGCCAGCAGCATGACCACCGTAGCCACCATAGCCGCCGCCACGACCCATGCCACCGCCAAAGTCACCACGGGAACTGGGGGCGCTGAAGCGAGGCTCGGCCTCTCGGTCTTCGCGGACGTATACGAGTCGGCCCATTAGGTTCTGGTTGCTGAGAGTTTCGACGGCGTTCTGCGCCTGTTCCCGAGTTGCATACTCAACGATGCCACAGCCCTACACCCAAGAAAAGCCAGTCAACCTCCCTCCTTCTCATCAAGACAGGCTATTTTTTGTTACCTTTGACATTCCGTTAGGCAGGAGCAAGACGTCTGCAAAGAGGACCTCTCCAGCTATTTCCACATTAGCCCAGCTCTTGACGCGACGCAAGACACAGCCGTACCTTGGCGCATAAAGTCCTTTAGATGGTGCCACTTGACATCGTAGGAAAGATTGCCGACGTAGACGCGACGGTCTTGTTGCGATGACTCGCGAATGTTCTGCATCATCTCGCTCTTGTTCTCAGAGGGTCGCGACGAACCACCTCTACCGGCACCGTACGACTGATAGCTGGACGTGGCCTGAGCACCGCTGTTGGGGGAGCGCGAGCGACGTTCTGTGCGACGATAGTCGTCCCGGCTGCGAGAGCGACTGCGAGGTGAGTAGGAGCGACGGGAGCGTCGCGGCGAGCGAGAACGACGACGGGGTGAGCGATCGCGCTGCTCATAATTGTCAGTTTCGTACGACATGGTGGCAACAAAAAGAGGCAATGCGGCAATGCTGCAATGCGGAGAGGCTCGTCCGGGTTGGAGGGCGGGCGATGCGAGTTGTTGCAGACTCGTCAGGCTTGATGGTGTTGGAAGGAGAGGTAGCGCGAGCGGGCGAGTGAGAGTAGCTCAAGCTTGGGCGGCAGTTACCGCCGGTCACGTGCCGCCAGCCATGACAGCTCGCTGCTCGACACGACACATGCTGAGAGTCCGACCCAAAGGCTCAGATGAAGACGACGGCCCATGCAGGCACCTTTGCCGAGTTTGAGGGCATGATGCATCAAGATGCTCGACCACGCGGGGGGAGGCGAAGAGAGAGTATTTTTTTTTGAAGCCGCGAGAGGACAGGGTCAGGCGTTACTGCGCTTCATTTGCCGGCTGCTCACATGGCTGGGGGAGGGGACACGACGATTGGATTGGATTGGCGAAGACAAACAAAGGGAAGAGACGGGCTGTACTCACGCGGTCACTGGGACGATAGGTGTCTCCTGCAGAGTCTGGGAGAGGGGGAGTCAGCAAGCAAGGCAAGGCGGACTCTGAAGAAAAAGACAGAACCGTGATGGATGGTGCTGGGGTCGCTGGGCGCTGGGCTCTGGACTCTGGGCTGGAGAGGGCGGATGATGGGCGAATTTAGGAGGGGGAAGTCGAGGGGCACTTACCCATGCTGTGGTATTAGAAGTAGGTGCCGGTGACACTTGGGTTAAGGCCGGACTCCCTGCCAGCTGAGACGGCCTGTAAGGGCCCAGTCCAAGTCGTGGTGCAGATATCACGCTGCAGAGAAATTGCCCTTCCTCCGTCCACGCCTCAGCGATGACGCCGTATGGGGCCTCGACGGTGCACGCCTCCCCACGGCACAGCCCCAGTGCAGCCAATCACGCCGCCCACGCCGAATCCGAGTGCACGAGGGGACGGTCCCAGGAGAGCGGTTGGTCAGCGGAGCCTGAGCAAAGACGGCTTTGCCCTTGCCGGCACAGAGAGTCGATGGGAGCTGTTGGCGAGTCGATGACCGGCCTGCCACGCGCGAGTCGGCCGTCGGGGCTGGTTGCAGCGAGCAATGGGTGAGGCGGCAGATTTGGTGGGCGCGACAGATGGGGGATGAGGCCGAGCGAGATAGACCAAGGCACCCTGATGGGTGAACTGAAAGATAGAAGGGTGGGTCGTCCGCCCACCCGGTCAGTCGACGTGTGTTCGCATTCGCTCGCGCCTTCCCCCCACCATTACGGTAGACCGTGCGCCGTGCGGGAACGGTCCTTAGCCTGCGCCGTCGTTTAGTTTCCTTTGACCTTCTCACACCATCCCCATGCCTGACGTTGTGCTCTCCTCTCCTTCACGCCCTGTTCTGCCGCCATTCAGATGCGTTTCGTGTCGTGGGATCAGGCAGAAACTCGCCTGCAATCGCATCCGACGTGGCAATTGGCTCCGGGTCCAGCCAGCCCAAACACCTGGCGCCGACGCGCGGTAACCCGAAGGCCCCACTTACGTGGACAGTCGCAGGGTCAAGTCTTCATCATCGATTTGAGCCTTGGACCCAGCCCAGCATGCACACTAACACCGAGTTCGATGCATCCGTGCTTGTACTCCCGGAAAAACCCTTCCCAGTGCCATCTGTGTGCCTAGCTCTTGGGCCGAATACTTTACCCTTCAAACGCAATCCAGTGCGTAGCTCCTTCCGGCGCTCCCGATGCTCTTGGGTTGGCTTTCCGGCACCTGACGCGTAGTCACGTGCCATGGAAGAGGTATCGTCTTCGCTCGGGGAGCTGACGTGCTAGACATGCATATCGGGGCGGCAGGATTGGCGATCAAGTACAAAGGCTTGAATATGTGCTCACTAATCGACAGGCATGACAGAAACTCGACAAACTCCCTGATCAGTCAGTGCCTGTAAAACATCACTGGCTTACCAGTATTCTTGCTCATCTGAAAAGCCTTGGATTGTTGAAACAACAGATATTGCATCGAGTATGCAACTCTCCTTTCAATTGGCTGTCGAGACATGTAGTGGACCACAGCAATCGACCATTTTTGCCATGTAACATCCAACGGCTGACCACCAGACAGGACACGCTAGGGTAAGGCTAGAAAGAAAGAAACTGGACACTGCATGTGTCAGGTCTGTCTTCTCATGCAACTTCGATAAGCCAAACAACCAGTTGGCGACATTATATCCTCAGCGATGCACCGACTTCTGTGTATTCCCCACATTATCAATTCATTCCTCTGCTGAGTCATTCGGTATGAAGAGCGGCTAAATTCCATGGCGCAATGGCGCCGTTTTATTGAATTAGCAGGCACACATTGGAGAGACACTCCCTGTTGCTGACGTGAGACAAGATCGCTGGGTTGGGGTGCAACGGTGGAAGCCGAGGTTCTCCACACCAAATCAGATAGTAATTGCCCAATGTATATGGTCAACTCATTGGTACCAGCAATTCACATCGGTACCATGGCCGCTCAATCAGCGTAGTGTTAAATCCGGGTCTAAAAGGTATTTGCGCCAATGAAGCGTTCAGGCTCGTCTCCCGTGCGGCCCACTAAACATGTGACGTTAGGCGCCCATAATCCAAGCAACGACAATACAAGCTTCGGCCAGGAGTAGAACATACCTGCAAACGTACCATTAATACCGTTGCACAAATTCATAACCTAGTCCAATCTCCCTGCTTGATGCCCACATACAGTATGATTTCCAATTCACCCTTTCCAGATGTTGAGATCCCGGATGCGGATATATGGGGATTCACCTTTGACCGGAAAGACCGCGACTTTCCAGACGATAAAGTCATCTACCGGGCGGTTGATTCAGATCGGAAGCATACGTTCGCCGATGTAAAGAGATATGCAACACTGTTTGGGGAGGGACTTCGGAATCTCTGGGACTGGCAGAAGAACGACGTCCTCGCGCTCTATGCACCAAACGACGTCGACATCTCGCCAGTCATCTACGGAGCTTTTTTTGCTGGTGGAATCGTAACACCTGCGAATCCCAGCTATTCCAAAGATGAATTGGCCTATCAGCTTGAAAATTCCGAGGCAAAAGCACTCGTCACGACCAAAGCACTCATGAAAACGGCATTGGAGGCTGCCAACAAGGTCGGAATCGCAAACGACCGTGTCATCTTGCTAGGTGCCGAGAGAGACGAAACTTACCAGTGCAAGCACTGGACCAACATCAGAAAGACATCCAGCTCAACGCGGTATCGCAGAAGGAAATCTGATCCGAAAGAAGTCGCGTTCCTTGCATATAGCTCTGGAACGACTGGACTGCCCAAAGGCGTGATGCTTACCCATCGAAACATTGTATCAAACATGCTTGTTGTGCATGGAGGTGTAGGCCATTGGTACTCGTCAGCAGAAGACAAGTTCCTCGGCGTACTCCCCTTTTTCATCTCTACGGTCTCACCGCGCTTGTGCATCAAGTCATGTACCGTGGCATTGAGCTCATCGTGATGCCTGCTTTCGACTTGAAAACCTTCCTCCAAGCCATCCAAGAGCATAAGATTACGCATATATACGTAGCACCGCCTGTCATCGTACGCCTGTCCCGAGACAGCATGGCACGTCAATACGATCTCTCGTCTGTGAAGATGATTACCTGCGGTGCTGCGCCGCTTACAAGAGAACTCGTCGACACGGTGTACGAAAAGCTCAAACTCAAAGTCAACCAAGCCTATGGTCTCAGCGAAACAAGCGCCATGACACACGCCCAGGTAAGTCAATATTACCAGCTTGTCGAAGCCTCATCCTCTCTCCCTCTCTTTCTCTCCCTCTCTTTCTCTCCCTCTCTTTCTCTCCCTCTCT
>JAWDHC010000383.1:0-22018 GCA_036172615.1 Curvularia verruculosa
TTGAACACCAACGGTGCTGTCAATGGTGTCAACACCGACCTCCACAGCCGTCAGCTCAACGTTCCCGTCGTGTCTGGTGTCACCGGAACCCTCGACCGCGTCACTGGCAGCTTGAACACCAACGGTGCTGTCGATGGTCTTAACACTGACCTCCACAACAAACGCCAGCTCGAGCTTGTAGACGGCGTTGTTCCCGTAGCCACTGGCCCTGTTGACGGAATCCTGAACAACATCGATGTCGGCATCAATGTCAAGCGCGCCCTTCCTGTCGTCCAGGACCTCCCAGTCGCTGGCGGTCTTACCAGCACTCTCGACAACGCCCCCGTCGTTGGAGGTGTCACGGAGACTGTCCACGGCGTCACTGGCGACCTTGACCCCGTTACCAGCACTGTTTTCGATCTCGTCGAGCCCGTCACCGAGCTCACCCAGTCTATTGATGTCCGCTCCGCTAAGCCTGTCGATGTTGACAGCACTGTTGACTCCGCCACTGGTCCCCTGTCCAACACTGTCAGTGGTCTCGAGAACACTGTCCTTGGAAAAGACGGTATCTCTGTAAGTCCTGAGTTGGAACTTGTTGAGATTGATGGCCCCCTTGTCGAGCTCCCTGATGTCAATGCCTCCCCTGCCGTCAACGCAGCGTAGATGGTAATTTTGAGCTCTTTGCAATTCCTTGTTCGTCCTCTAATCTATTCCCCGAGACCCACCTGCTAACTTGCTTGCTCCACAGATCTAAACAATGAAACAATCGTAAAAAGTTTTCTTACATACACGAGCGTTCACCGCATGGATTCACCACTAGTCCAAGCGTTCCAACACAGCGAGAGATATCACAGCTCGGGGGTGGAATCGCGGGGCTGCGGAAAGGCCAGGGGCCAGAAGACATGTTGTCAGTATATAATTTGATGGAAATAGCTATTGATATCCTTATCTGCACCCATGGGGTTTACCCAATACCATACACTGTTTTTCTTTTATCCCACATGTTACCATAAAATGTACCTGCCTCACGTGTCGAAAAATCTGTACGAAAACAAAGCTGCAAATCCAGCGCTTACTGCACGCCAGAATCGTCATCTCAAAAATTGGGTCCAACTGCCCATTCCAAAAAAAACTCGTCATACCCAAATCTCCCGCTCCCCCTTTCCTCGTCACTCGTACTTGAAGAGATCCCCACCATCCCTTGCTCCCCTCCCCCGAACAGATCGTAAGCCCAATTGCGACCACCTTTCCCACGGACCGCCTTGGAAAAAAACCCCCCAGAAACGTCACGAACGCATGCATACGTATTGCCGCCCCACGAAAAGTGAGATTTACAGCCTTCAATTCCCCAAAGCAGCTATCAAGAGCTTTTTCCCATTTCAAAAAGGGTATAGTACGTGTTTGGCGATACGAAGGACCGAAAACCCGCCCAACTGCACACGTTGCGCACGCACGGCGACGCTCCTGACTCAAAACGAACAAAGGCCGTTTGGCAGAGAGAGCGGAGAAGAGAGGAGATTAATTCACGGCACTTGGGAGTGGAGAAACCGGTGGGTAGCCGTTGCACACGGCACGGGTGGCCCTCTTTCTTTTCGGGCCTTTTCTTTCTAAACTCGCCTTTTCTTTCCTTGGATAATGACTGGGTCTTGTCGCTATTTTTCTTGTTTTTGGGCGGCGCGAGGTGAAATACGGGGACAGGTTGTACTAGATGAGTTTTACGAGGGCAGTGGAAGGAAAGATGAGAAAACGGGTATAGTTCGGAAAAGAGGGAAGAGGGAAAAACGGGTTCGTGACAGGGGTAGGTCACTGTGCTACGTATGTTCGTATGTACGTGTGTGCGTTCGGTGCTTACGGGGGCGAAAAACAACAAGGCGAAAGGGAAAACGGAGGAAGGAAGAAAAAAGAAGGTCTCTTGTAGATCAAACGGCAGGACTGCGGTGGTATGGAAAAGGGAGGAAAGAGGGAAAACGTCATCTATGCTTATGCTCGTGTGATGGTATCCCGTGTTCGAGATGGACGTTCCCGTTATCGGTAGATGATCGACTTCTTGTTTGCGAGAAGAAAATGTATTAGGTATGAAGAGTGTTGCATTAACCATCAAACTCTCCTTCGTTCTACTTCCAGAAATGTCACTTCCCGCAGTGGTAACGCTAGAATAAGATTGTCGTGGTCACAATACTTCAAGAGGAGAACTACTTTTCTAGTGTCCTCCAGTTGTGGGTAGCTATATGCCGTGTTAGCAAGCGTTGTGCGAATGCATCTAGATGCAAGACTATCGAGTATACTTACGCCGAGGTAGACCTTGAAGGAATCGTAGATGAGCCATTGGAAGGCAGTCAGAGTTCCAATCATGAAGATACGAACGGGCAAGCCGTTCCACAGGCCAGTAAAGCCAATCTTGCCGTATATCCTGCCGATGGCTTGACCGGCTCCTTCACCAGCCTTTCGGTCACTGTTCAGTTTTGAGACCATGACGTCTGGTACGTGTTAGCCTTTCGATCATCACTCCTATTTGCTTGAAACAAAAAGACGTACCTGCAGGGTGCGACACAACAGCACATCCAATACCGGCAATGTAACCTCCCAAAAATGAAACTCCAGTTTGTTGCAAACCGCCGTACGACTCCTTTGGCTTGCCCAAGAAGCGATAGATCTGAGTGACTGTCTCCTCGAATGTCGCAAACTTGACCATGGTATACGGAATCTGCCGTGCCCATAGGGGATACAGTCCCTTGTACAGCCCAGAAACGCCCTCTTCCTTGATGACCTTCGCCCAGCCTTCTCTCAAAGTGTTTGCAAATGGAGGCATGGTTGTCTGCATGCGTACTTTGATAGCCTCCATGGGGCAAAGCGCGATATCAGCGAGAAATTCTGCCGAAGCAGATGCAGCAAGGTAGACGACTTGCTTAGGCGCACCAGGCGCAAGTTTGTCGCCATACAGATACTTAAACACTTCGTAGAAACCATACTTGCCGGCACCTTGCAACGAGTAACCAATGAAGGTCGGTGTCCAACCGAAGAATACGCCGCGGAGACCTTCTTTGGAGTAGATCATTTTCCATGCTTGGCTGTTGGATTTATAGAGGGATGAGTCGACTTGACGACGGCATTTTACCTGAGAAGCGCTACATCAGCAAAGAAGTCCAAGCATGCTGATCTCCGCCTTAGAAAACTCGACCACCTACCAAATCCAACGGAGTGACCATAGTATGTGTAGGTCCACACGCGATGATCCCGCCCATGGTACATGCCGCGAAGTAAGACCCTGAGAAGAGTTCAATCTTCTTTTGAGGCTTCATCGCGTCCAGTTTGTTAGCCATTGTATCTGCTGTGCTGAAGAGCACTTTTTTCTTCGAAGTTCAAAAAGTTTTCTTATAAATTCCTCTCTCTCCAACGCGGATCTACCGGGTCCTACGTAGTTTGCAATGTCTCTCGGCCGAACGTTTGCAACCTTTGGTTTTCTGGGTATTCGGTGTCGCGTGTTTGTTGTGTCGCGATGAAATGCAGCTTGCAATTAGTCTGTAGTCGAGCGGAAAAACAAAATTGGAACTAGAAAATTAGAAAAATGAGCAGAGGTCCAGAGAGCTTGTCGAACCAGCACGTTAAAAAAAGTAGTCCAGTTATGACGAAGTTGGGACTGGGCACTGGGAAGCGTGTCCGAGAGTTCCGTCGCGATGACGTAGGCGCGACATGCGGGGGATGCACGACATGCTGACGGAGCTTCGCTAAGATGCTTATCTTCGCGTTATCCCCACAAGCATCCCAGCTGGCTTCTTGCCACAGGTTCAGGTTTAGCATGATGAAATCCTAAGTAGCCCAACACGATAAGAGAAGTTCCATTGTGCTTTGGAAACATGTCTGGCGCACACGGCACAAGTCCAGCAAGCCGCTAAGAGAGACAGACTTCTATAGGATATTTGCATGAATGCAAATGCACTCTAAAGTGAGAATGGCAAAAACTATAATGTGCAATAGTCGTATCCCAAGGTATTCCATGCAATCAATCCGACCCCCACCCTATCAGACTGCGCCCAAGCACCCACGCTATGCCACCCAATACAAAATTAACATAACCATCATCATCATCATGAGAAAACAACCCCATCTAAACGCCGAAAAGCTGTGAAAGACTTGGATGTAGGCCACTCAACAAGCCTTTTGTACTACTTCAATGCTGTAAAGAAAATATAGACAAGGAATGAACAAGGTTTCCTTCCAACAATGTCAGAACTATACGCTCCTAAGAAGACTTGGAGGTTGGGCTCGCAGATTTGCGCTTAGCTAGCTGTTTGCCTCTCAAAGCTTGTGAGATCCCAAGGTATGATCCATTTTTGTTGGAGAGGCGAGGAGGTGTCGAAGCGAGTGTGTTTGAAGAACCACCTAGAGCAGCACACTAGGTTAACAACGATCACTCCACATCAGCTACCTCTTCCACATCTGACTCACTACCAAAGTCAGACTGGTCATAGAGATCGCCTGCCGATATGCTGTCGTCTTGTGGCCACGAGTGCAACCGAGGCTCAATGTCCGACTGCCATAAGTAGATGCGAGCGCTGTCGACTGTGTCGTCCCTGTACACATCCATGTCCGGATCTTCGCTTTGAGCCAAGTCAAAAATTTGTTGAACAAGAACCTGAGAGGTAGAGATGAGCGGAGTCAGATGCACCCTCGGTATGCCTGCATCTTTCTCGTATATAATGCGTTCCATCATTTCGCCCAGCAGTTCGCGAAGTGATTTCCATCTGAAAAGGACCATTTCTGGTGGCCAGTCTTCGCGATTTTTGTAAAGCTCGCTCACAAGTAGCTGTGTACTGTCACGCACACTCTCAACGGGATTGAGAAGTAAGGCAGGTGCCCAGAAGCGACTTCTCGCCATGATCCAGTAGTAGAAGACATATTGGTGCCTCTGTTCAAAAAGGGCCTCGTTTTCAGCTTTGAGAAGACCAATGAGGAAATCCAGCACAGCTACCCCACTCAGTAGACGTTCTTCCTCGAGTCGGTTCGCCGATGCAACGGCTTTGGACACGGTAGTAATTAGTCTGGAAACATTATCGATAGATGCAGAGGCCTCGCAGTATGAGAGGGCCGCCTGCACGTATGAATCGCAGAAAGGAGGGTCGAGGGTCAAGCCATCGAGGATCGTTTTGAAAAGGTTGGTCTGAGCCTGCGGATCCGCCCAAGCGATCATCGACTTCACGATACGGCCTGGACAGAAATCATCCACCCTAGTATGGTCAAACATTTCCAACGCTTTATCCAGTACCGCGATGGCTTTGATTTCTGGATCCCAGTAAAACAGCATATGCCGCTCCCGGTGGGTGAGTGGGAATCTGAAGTTTTCTCGGTCGAGCGTAGCCCCGCGATTTCCGTTTAGTCCTGAAGGTACTGGAGGTAGATTGACATCTGTCCGCGAAAGTAAAGTTGAGAAAAACTCAACGAACCTGTTGTAGATACCTGCTTTCTTGCTCATAATCCTCCATAGCTCCGGGTGGTCATCCTGGAATCTTCTATGCACATGCATAGAAAGTAGCTTGAGGCAGAATTCAAGGAATCCAGAATTCAAGAAGACTGTAGTCTCTGCATGGCCCATCTGCATAACCTGAGTCAAGGTTAGGTAGAAGTCATCCCAGCCTCGAATGCTCTGGTAGGTATCTTCTGCAATCTGGCGGAGCCTCGTAGCGACTGCTTCGAGCACTGTGTCTTTTAGAGCCGAAGCTTCAGATTCCGCATCATTTTCAGGGCCATCAAGACCATATAAGATTGGGTCTTTCTCACGTAAAATTGCAAGAGCCTCAATGAAGAAGCTGCGCGTCTGGGAGCGCACCTTGGCGTGCGGACAACGAACTAGCAAGTTGAATAGTGCTCCCTCGTCTGAAGCGAAGTATTTGAGAACGATACTGCAACACATTGCGCAAGACAGGACTGCACGCCGGAGCTGAAGCATGGTTTCCATGAAGAGTTCGGAGGAAGTATGACGCCAAGCTGTATGACCAAGATGCGCAAGCATAATTTGCACAGACTGCTTCTCCTAAAAGCAAATCAGTATGATCAGTATTAGTTTGTGGGGATAAACACGTACATGCGCATGGTCTTCAGAGCAGGACCCATGGTGGATTGTGCGAGACATGGCATGAAGCTGTCGCAGGAATTTTGTGTGGTTGGGATCGAATTGACAGTACTCGCGGATGACAAGCTCGTTCTTGGAATCAACCTCTTCTTTGAGATCTTGTGGCACAGGAGCTTTCAGTGTCCGTTCGTTCGTTGAGGTGACCCATTTGCGCTGGTCTTCTTCGATTGCCGTCCGACGTTGGTAGAATAACATGTAAGCCGAGTACTGCTTGGGAATACGGCTGTATGTATCATCGGTCATTCCCCCAAAGGCTCGATATCCAATATCTGCTGGATCAAAAGGCATGACACTACTGTCATCAAATTCAACCCAGGTTGCAGCTGTGGTCCCTGCTGCGGTGGGTCTCTCACGAATGTACGAGTAATAATGGCCATGCTCGCAAGTGCCAGTATGTACAAGTACGCCAACAAGGTCAAAGATATCCTCCTTGTGCGTCTTGGTTGGGTTGCTTAGGTAATCGACATGGTAAGCGTTGATGTCGATGTAGGGTGGGAATTCAAAGTAGTCGTGGACTTTCCGTCGGCTGAAGTCGGCCAAATCAAACTCGAAACGCTTGAGGTGGAAGATGAGGTTGTCTGGTACTTCCTTGAAGCAAGTTCTACGCTGGTTAGTTTCTTCCCAACAACGAATAACTACACGACTTACCTTTTCACGGCATCCACATACTTGTCGCATGACTCGCACTTGTACTTGTTGTCGCCTTCCATGACGTCGCCACTAACAAAGGCCTGAAGACTCTCTTGGAGTGTGGATTTTCCTACAACGTCGCATTGAACAGCGAAAAATGGCTCTGTGCGCTCGGAAACATGTTCGCACTCCTTCGACTTGATCTGGTTGAGGGTCTGTCCTCCATAGAAGGAGCGAAATTCTTGTTTGTTCTCCTCTTTGATGAGTTGGCGTTCCCATTGATCGAAAAGAGAGTTATAAAACTCGTCAGCATCCATCTGGACGCTGATATCGATTGGCATGAGGTCAGAGTTCTTGACACATGCTGTAAAGCTCCGTGGATCAGCAGATCGCCGGAAAGAGTGCTGCATGTTTGTGAACAGTCTTTGTGTTTCGAGAAGGAGTTTCTGTGAACCACCACTTTCCTGAAGCTCCAAGCCAAGCATGAATTTACGAAAGTTCAGATTCATGTAGAGTTGAGTAAGGAGCGAGTTCGCGTAACAAAGCGCACGTGGGTTATGGAGACCCACGTAGCCTGTGCTAGAGCGGATTTCCATGGATCGATCGACTGAGATGGTCGACAGTGCTGTTTCACATTCTTCCAACTCTACTTCTCCCACAAGGCGAAGAAGGTAATTGTAGGTACTGCTATCATCGACTAGAGCTAGCATCAAGTCATACATCTCACGCCTCGTGTGCGATTGCAGTATAGGAACATTTACCGTGCTGGCGTTCATAAGCGGTGAACTATTATGCTTAGTAAATCCATATGATTAAGGTGTATAGGGAGTACAACGTACCTGGCGGTGAAAATGTACTTCTTGAACATTTTTTCCATGATGTTTCCCGCATTCACCGGCTGCTTGAAGGACTTTAGAGACAGTATGCAGCATAGAAGGAGCTTTGTAAGACCAAAGACGATGTGGTCAGTGTTTTCGCGACCAACAACCTCATGGTGCTCGTAGTTCAGTAGCAACTCGCTCCATTGAGCTAACCATGACCGCAGTAAGTTCTCGTCGCGCTTGTGTTCGTCCTGGGCGCGGAATACATGATCGGCAATCCCAAAAAGTTGCTGGGACTGTGCAGCATAGCCGACTGATTGTGGGAGTACCGAAGATATGGAAGTCCAGAATTGAACAGCAACCTCGCCTTTGGTAAGCGGACAAGTAGATGGGAGATCTCCTCCACACACAGAAGCGATTTTCCTCGCAACATGTTCCCGAACAGTTGGACGAATATCTTGTAGCAACAACATTCTGTGCAAGCGCGGTAGTTGTGGGTGTTCAACGAATGCCTCCCACACGTCTCGGGAGTGAAGTGACGCTTCAATTATAACGCCATAGCAATCTTGGACCACAGTAGCATCTTCATTGGTATCGAGCGCCATTGACAGAATCGATACAAGGCGAGCTACGAGCTGAACGGGATCGGAAAAGTACGTAGCCGAGATATCAGGAGAAGGCCGTTCTGCTTTATATGAGACTTTCACTACAGAAATGGAGTGGTGGATGGAATGGTGGATGGAATGGTGGATGGAGAGCTTACCTCTGAGAAAGTCCAACAATACATTCACAAAGACGGCTGCTAGCTGCAGTTCTTGGAAGTTGGAAATTGTTTCACTGATCAGCCTTGGGTTGAGCAGAGCTTCGTCCAAGTGATGAACAGCCTTGCCCAAGAACTTCTCATCCAGGTTTGACTTCCGACTAGTCAGTACCAAGTTCTGTGTCAGGAGACGAATAAGTACCTACATTCCTAATCTGCTCGCAAAGCTTAGCTTGGAGAGCTAAGGCAGCATATCTTGCCTGAAAGAATTTTCCTGGAGGGAAAAGGGCCTCAGAAGAGGTTGCGTCACCCATAACGCTGTCCGGTATATTGCTTCGAGCTGGGAAGAAGCTTAGGTAATCAAAAAGCTTTTGAAAATTAGTATAAGACGAACCAGAGGGGCGGAGGAGAACATACTAGTTGGCTGATGGTATCGTTGGAGTCCATCAATGAAAACAACTCATCAAAATATTTGGTCACAGCTGATTCAAAAACCGATGACCCAAAGGCCTGGCCAGAGAAAGGGCGAGTTACCTTTGCTTCAGGCGCTCGCTGCACCAATACTTGCCCCCCAAAGTCGATGTCGCTGAGCTTCTCGTTTGATTGGGCGGCTACATCAACCCTGTGGCCTTTGGCAAAAAGATTAAGCTTGGTATAGCCAGACACGTAACACAGCCTACGATACAGATCATCCAGAGTATGATCTGAGCCCATGGATACTGCCTGCCGCTCGCCATTAGCGCACTGGAAGCGAATCGTTATGGCATCTCCGTAGGGGATGTCCATTTCGTCAATCTTGGAGTCTGCTCTCTTGCTGCGATTGAACTCTGGTTTTTGTCGCAGTCGTTCAATCAACAGCTTTTGGAACAGAATGATTCTCCGACAACGACCTTCCTTCTCCTCTCGTATCGCATCCGAGATGGGTGAAACAGCCTCGTCAAAACACGATCCACGTACAGTCTTGCACGCATCCCGTATCTCCTGCATGCACTTTTCGACAAGGACAATGTGAGCAGCTTCCACGTCTCCCAGTGTGACTCCTTCTGCTTCGTTGATCTGAACGTAGCGACTGGCGAGAAGACGCGCAGCGCGATCCTCAACGGAAGGCTCTGAGGAGAACAGGATCATGGACCATAGCAGGTCAGCTCCAGGGATTTTCAATACTGTCTTTTCTCCTTCCTCCGACTTCACGAGCTCCCGGATAGTAGAAAAATTGTAGTTGGCGACGAATTCAAACATTCCAAGTGTATAGAGGCCTGGCTCAACATTTGGCAAGTAAGAATAGATGAGTTGTCTGCAATACTCATTGTCAGGAATGAGCTTGATCGTTTGGAACAGTTGTGTCCATGCCCAATCTCTGGCAAAGTTTGAGATTGCGTGAAGACCGACGGTATGATCCCAAAGGGGTCTGTAGAGTTCGACGGGTATAGCAGGCCCAGCGCGACATATCATGAGCGCAAGCAGCTCCAGTCTATAACGAAGCGCCAATGAATGGTGAACGGTTGATTCCGTGTTCTTTTCCTTCTCAACAAACCATGGAATTTCCTCTAAAACCTTGCGTGTTACGTCTTGTTTCTGCTGGAAGAAGAAGCCGTCACCCATATGCAGCGGCGAGGCTAGCGTGTAGATGACTTTGACACTACCGTCCGCCTTTTCGGAATGACTGCTAATGTGATCCGCACACTCCCGGTAGATGGCAAGTCGCTCATCAACTGGGACGTGGAGAGCTAGGCTCCGGAGATGATCTATGGCCTCGTTGTGGAGATCTAAGAAATCTTTGTCTGTTTCATTCTGGGATATAGTATCGCAGATGATGCGAACGCACACGTTCCATGGCCTTGCCTTTCGATCCCTCGTGGCAAAGTCATCAGAAGTTGCCCTTTCTAAGATCTTTGCACTCAACTCTTGGAAGAAACGCAATATGTTCATAGTGTAGCGACTGATGGGGAGCTCGTGAAGTTTGGTGCAAAGGTACAGTTGATCAGTGGGCTTCATTAGGTGTATGACGGCTCTTATCATGGTCAACGTCGCAGAAACAACCCGGGGGTCAGGATTCTTAGCGACCGTGTTCCAGACGGCATCTGTTTGGTTGTCGGACCAGCGATTGGTAACCACGAGAAAGCCAATGATGTTCCCACTACGTTGTAGTATCTGGGGATGTGAGTCGACACTAATGATGTAATCCACAACTTTTCCGTCAAGGAGAAAATCGGCCAGGTATTGCATCACTGGATGCTTGGATGTTAGGTCGTGTTCACTGTACTGTTTGAATATGTCGACCAAGGCGGCATCCATCATGCCGATGCTTATGACGCGCAAGTCCATCCTGCCCTTGATGAGGTATTTACGGAGGAGCTTGAATTTCCATGCGTTGGCCACCAGCGCGGCGAATGAATCGGGATCCTTGCGATATTCATCTTGCTCTATACGGGGAGCAACCTCAATGGGCGATGAGGTTGTCGGCGAGTCCGGGCTGTTGAAGTCTAGAAACCTATCAACTAGGGCCGCTTCTATGTCTTTGTCCCAGAGGCAAAGTTCGAATAGTAGCGCATGGAAATGGTGGATCAGATCTCTTGCAACGCTGGCGTCGGTGATCCTGTCCAAGTTGAACAAATCGTCCATGTACTTTTCTAGAAATAGCAGGGTACCATGGCTGTACTCGGCCCGGTCGTGCTCGCTGCTTGGGATAGCACTACGGAACATCCATGAGCCCAATGTGATCAACACAGGTGAGGTAAATCCAGCAACATGGTTCTGCACGCTTACGGGAACCTGGTGGATTGCATCGTTGGCGAGTTGAAGCAAGTTCTGCGCACCGCCGGCAATGAGGAAGTCTTGCTGTAGTCGCAAAGCCATCTTGCGAACGTCAATGGAATACTCTTTGCTGACCATGTGATAAGCCGGCGCCTTGTCGGGACGAAGAATAGTGTGAAGATGGCGAAGGTGCTTTTGGGAGATCAGAGGCAACAGATAAATGTCCTCAGATCGCGGTCGAGCAAGCAGTTGTACGTCAACGAGGAGAAGGAAGGAGCATATCCTGACATAGGCGCTCAAGAAGCCGTAAAACATTTCGCCTGCCCGATGGTCATGGTCGTGGTGGCCGAACGAGGCTCTGCGACATAATAATTTATGAACCAAGAGAGCGAAGTCCTCCCAGAATGCCGCCTTGCTCACATAGAATCCTTGCATGTCGACTGAAGGATCGGGGAGGTTGATGAGCCATTGTGAAAGACTGGGGAAGAAGTCGGGATCAATGTCGTTGTCACCTGGGGATGGTTAGCACAGAGTGGCCCAAAACTTGTGACCCGTGGGGCAACCGCACCGTCTTGGACATGTTGAACCAGTTCGCGAACCACCTTTACATAGGTACCCACATGGGCATAGGGAAAGTGGCGGAAATGGTCATCAGGGTCCATGTGCACAGACGGGCCGATTGCTTCGTCTTGGTTGTTATCCCCGTCGTTGTCGTCGTCGTCGATGACCATGACCGGGGGGCTGGTGGCCTCGTCGTCGGAACTAGCGATGAGTATGGGAGACTGTGCCGGAGCGGGCGAAGGGCTTTCAGGAAGACTATTGGCATGGATATGGTCGTCGTGTGCAGCGTGTATTGGGGAAGAGGGCGGGTGAGAGCGTATGGTCATCTCGACTTGGTTGTCTGGTGGCGATGGGCTTCCGTTGTGAGGGGTGCAGGGTTCGGTAGACATGGCACACTGGCTGTTCCTCCCGCTATGTAGGCGAGGACGTTTGCGGGTGAAGCTCGCGTCGGCGTCTTCAATGGGATCACGGCGCGGCGGCGTGGTGGGGAGGGCGGTGGTTGCTGGCTCGTGGGCAGCGATAGACTGCACTAAGTCATTGTCCTGCAAGGTCATGACGGTGAAGGACAAGAGGGACGGTTTGCGAAAGAACTAGGCGTAGGCCGTAGATATGGGCAGGCGTGTTGGCGGGTGAGGCCAGGCCGAGAGGGCAAGCAGCTCAGTGTAGTGCAGGCAGCAGCAAGTCGTTGGGCCCGCCTGGCTAGCCCGAATCCTCGCGCGCAGGCACAAGAGAGGCGGCGCCAGTATTCATGAGCCGCAGCGATCAGAGCAAAGGCGGAATTGGCGAGTTGAGAGGACGAGCAGCAGAGGCGCAGGGCTGGTGGGCTATGTGTGTTCTCCGAATTGGAGCCTCTGGACATGTAGCTCAGCCCGTCAGCCCCACTATCGTCATTGGCTCCCGCAGTTAGCGGCTGCCGCTAGCGGAAGACCAGGATCGCCCATGCCGCTTCCGGCCACCATAGACAAATCCTCCTTCTAATGCAGGCACGCCGCCATCTCCACTCTCGACGTTGCCTTGCTTTGCCCATGCCCATGTCCATGCCCATGGCAGTCGGACACACTTCGGTCGCTTGACAGTTGCATCTTTTCTGCCCTCGACTGCCACTGTGTCCATTGCCGCGTGCTCTATTGGCGCCCTCACCCACACGGAATCGGCCAACAGGAAAAGAGCCACCTTCAGAAAGAGGAGGAAAATCGCTGCAGCGCGTCACCACCAGCAATGGCACCAGTATCAAAACAGAACACCAAGCCCGTCTTCAAGACAGCATCTCCCTTCACAGAGACCAAATGGTTTGGCATCCCGCATCCAACTCTGGAGCATTACTAAGTGCTGCAGGCCAGAGCTATCACACGACGATGAACTCGTCATACTAGAGCTGTTGTCCAAGTAGGTATGCAAAGCGCAGCGATTTTTATTTATTTTTTTTCCTCCCTTCTCGCACATGTGCACAACCCTGCGGGAAAACCAATCACTGCGCCGTTTTTTTCCACCCCACAGACGTAATTTTCATGCACTGGCACTGACAAACACCAAGTCTCGTCACCCCACTAGGCGACCACCGCCGAACCCACATTCAACCATCCAAAGGCAAGAAGCGAAAGCGCGCCACCACCAAACCCCATCAAGATGACTCCACCATGGCCGAGACCCCACCTCCTCCACCAGCCATAGGCAAGCATCTACTCGTTGGTCTTAACAGTGTCACACGGCACCTCGAGGGTCTCACTGCAAAGAATGCGCCCACGACATGCCTCATCGCACCTTCAGAGAACGACTCCACTAGCTGCAGCAAAGCCAACCACGAGGATGCGAAAGAGCAGGACCCAGAAAAGGTATCCGCGGATGACAACTTACGGCCACTGAGCATGGTCGTGCTTACTCACCCAAAACCGTCCCTTTCTCCAGCCCATGCTCACCTCCCTACCTTGGTCCATCTGAGCACCCTTGTACCACCGTCCGCGACGCAGGATGTGTCCAGGACAGCGACGCGCCTTGTTCCCTTGCCCACGTCAGCAGAAGGTCGGCTCGCCTCGAGCCTGCATATTCCCCGTGTTGGCGCCCTGGCCATCTACGCAGATGCTCCCGGAGCCAAGGCATTAGAAGACTATGTTCGTGAGCACATTGGCATGACAGAGTGCAAGTGGATTGAAGAGGCACTGAGTGCTGAGTGGCAGGGGATGAATGTCAGCAAGGAGATGCCGCGGGTCAGCTAATCAAGAGACAGTAACCAAGTGAATATATGTGTGTTGATCAGTCCTACGGAAAGCCGATTCTTTCTTTTGTTTTTATTTGATCCGACTAGTTTCGACAAAGGATAACGCCTTTCCATGCAATACAGAATATATCAATCCGAACGAACTGCACTTTTCAGCCCAAAAAGTTTCGAACAGCACCGCCCACGTTTTCCAGATCAAGAAGGAACGTGTCGTGACCAAACAAGCTCTTTTCCTCACCAAGCTCAATATGCGTCACGTTTTTGTTGCCTGTGCGCTTCAGTGTAGTGGCAATCTCTCTTTGTTGCCAGGCAGGGAACAGAATGTCGCTCGCAACACCGAGGACTAGAACCGGCGTGTTGGCCAACGGCCTTAGGCCAGCCACCAAATCTGCAGGAGGTTCGTGGCCGTCTGTCTGCGCCAGTGACTCGGGTTCGGCAGGCTGTTCCTTTTCCTCATAAGGTTTGTCAGGCAATGTCAAGCTACAGACATCGCTGTTCGCGTCGGCAGCAAGCCCGTGTCCGTCGAGAAATGCTTGAATCTTGCCGCCGTTTGCCTTGCGTATTTCGTTAATGCGGTTCCGATGCTCCTGTCCAAGGTCGAAAAGATCCATAGCTTTGGAGACGTAGAGCAGGCTATTGGGATCGTATTCCAGACACCACTTCTCTCCTGCATGATCAAGATATGTTTCGATCAGGAAATCGGGGCACAGCGCTGGCGGTCGTGACGGGTCTGCGCGCCGCCGACCAAATCGCTGTTCCCATTCCGGCCCACTGCGGTAGGTGACTGTAGCGATTTCTCGAGCAAGTTTCATGCCGCCATGTGGAGGGATACCATCGTAGTAGAAGCCACGAGCCCAGTTTGGATCCATCATCAATACTGTCAACGAATGAGTTCATGTTTTACAGGGTCATCATATATTGCAAATACCGACCTTGTCGTTGCGTATGCCTCATAGCGATGCTGTAGGGGTGGCTGCGGGCACATCCACTAATACTAACCACACGTCCCACTCTTTCTGGAAATAGAACACCAGCAGCCAGACTCTGCATACCCCCCATGCTTGACCCCACGCTTGCGTACAGTCTCTGGATACCTAGGTTATCCATCAGTCGAAACTGCGCACGCACCATGTCTTCCATGGTAAGAATGGGAAACCGCGTCGCGTAGCGTTCGCCGTTGGCGGGGTCAATGGAGGAGGGACCAGTCGAGCCGTAGCATCCTCCAATTACATTGGTACAGACGACGAAATATTTGTCGGTATCCAGAGGCTTCCCTGGCCCAATGAACTTCTCCCACCACCCTGGTTTGGTGTTCGTCTCCGTGCTATGGGCGTGGCTGGATGCTGACAACCCAGTGTGCAGCAAGATTGCGTTGCTCTTGCTGGGGTTCAGCTGCCCCCATGTCTCATACGCAATGTTGAACTCTGGCAGTATGCCGCCCCAGTCTAGTAGTATTGGCTGCGTCGAATGGAAGTTGAGGGTATGTCCGGAGGTGTACGAGGGTTCTGGGCCGGAAGACGATCGCTTTCTCGAGAGGGACTCGGAACGAGATTCGTGGGCATCAAGACATGGGAAGGAGAGTGCTGGATTTGATGACTCGGTTTCATGCACAGCTGTAGCATGCTGCACTTTACGCGGATGCTGCTGGTGGATCTTCCGAATTGCTTGGGTTGACTGCCGTCTTGTAAACAGCTGGGCTGACCTTGTTGCGAAACATTGTGGGGTAGGCGACGCGAGTGATGATGTCCGCGCGCGCGCGAGCAGACTGCGAGGGACGCTCATGGCGAATGCCGGTTAACCACGACGCTCGCAGGCCAGGCGCAGAGGTAAGGTAGGTGATGCGAGTGTAGGGGCGAGGTATACAAGCTTCATGATGATGCTACTACTAGACTACAGATTACAAACAGTCCGGACCGTCGCGCGAAAGTAATGGAACTGCGACTGTGTCAGGCCCAATGACGTCGCAAGAAGATGGCGTGCTTTCCATGAGCCATTCCCGGGATGCCAACCCGTTTTGGGGCAAGCCATGAAGCCTCTGAGCGATGCGCATGGATTTACCAAATGTAGAAATGTATCTTGAAGCCTCGATGCTGTAGGCATGCATATTTTTGTCCTCCCAATCCGCAAATGGGTCGGCATTCGCTCTCTGAAACAACTCGCACACTCCATCCAGTCTGCGAACGCACTTCAATTTAACAAAGGGGTGTGTTCATCTACCACGTCGCAGATACTAGTGATGCTTTTTGCCGCACAGGACTTGCAAACAAAAAAGAAGGTTGCAACCCTGTATGAACATGATGAGGTCGATCGGCTGAACCGCAGCATGCCGGTCCCTTGTGAAATTGCGGTTGAACAGAATCGACTGGCGTACGAGGATAACCCAGTAGGTGGTTATACAATAGCAGACAATTGTCCAGAACGCAAATTTGCACAAGAACAAGTGGGAATTGATTACCTCTTCCCGTGCCTTTACAATGGATCGTGTCGACGGAGCTACTCAACTATGGCAACCGTGCACGCTCGATGGACGGGAACCATGCTAGCTGGGCAAAAGGAGGTGTGGAGCTGCTTCATGGACAACAAAGGCGCGGAATATGGGCCTCGTGGACTCGAGCAAGAGAGAGCTGCGGCAGCCAAATCGAGGCTATAGCGTTAAGCGCCGTCGTGGCCATGTGTGGTGTTGCACCGTGTTTCGAGATATGCGACCTTGGACGCCCAGGTCCCGGCCACAGAGGAAGGCGATCATGGCGCACTTAGCAGCATACAGAGAGCGACGTGGTGGGATGCCATGGCATCTTGAGATATTGAGGGTTTGTTTTGCGTTTGTCGATCCGGTCGAGGGAACCATGGCTCCATGGAGAGCTCGCAGAGCTTTCACGCCCATGTGGTGCTCTTGAGACGCCGCATGATCCCCTGAGCGTTTGATGACAGGCACACATGCCCACACGGCGGGCTAATTTTGGCAGCCCAGGCCATGGCATCCAAGCAGGCCCTCTGTCAGAGTGAGCGGCCACGGCGGAGAGAGAATTGCATGTGTGGACTAGACCCATTGGCCCCGGGGCGGCATGCAGGGATGGTGGGCAGAGGCTGGAAATGGGAAGGGCGAGGTCTGAGGTTTCCAGGGCTGAGCCGGCCATGTCTTGGCTGACCGCCAGCGTCACTGTCGCGCCTGCCCACCCGAAACGTCCGCAAACCTTCTTCTCTTCTCGATCCACGTTTCCCACAATAGCCTCGCCCTCTTCCACCCCATATCTACCGCCGCTGGCCTGCCCTGTCAACCCCCACGCCGTCCGTCACCCATCTGCCCACCCCCGAGTGCCGCACTACATACATAGGGAGAGCGCCAGACCGCAACCCCAGGTCTGCCGCACCTCACAGCCATGGACTCGGACTACTTCACGCCCGTCCGGGACAACCAGGACACTGCTGGCGCTCACATCGACGACTCGGACACGGACATGGCCGCTTCTGCCAGCGCAACAGCCTCGTCCTCGCGATCGGCCATGTACACATCACCAAGCGTCCACGGGCGCAAAGGTCGCATGTCCCGTTCAGGAGCACCCCGACCCATAATCACGCCTACGAGTCCGCTGTCTTCCACCATACCGAATAACCTGCTTCCTTCCGCACCTGCTTCGCCGCCAACACCGGCGCCCAGCCCAACGCCAACACAGCGAGTCCCTGATTGGAGCACCGCCGCCGAACACGAGGACGGCGACATCAAGAGTATACGAGCACAGTTTGGCGACATGAACAGGGGCGAGCGGATGCGGTTGCTCGGCGAGCTACTCAACCTGTGCGACAGCCAAGAACTGAGCTTCGTGGCCGAGTTTGTCAGCCCCAGGTTAAAGAAGGACCCCTTCATGGTACTGCCTACCGAGCTCTGCTTGAGAGTGCGTTTTGGCCCGTGAATCAAACTGCCCTGACAGACATGGCTGACCCCCCAACCTAGATACTGGAATGTGTAGACGACCCGACGACTCTCGCTCGAGCATCACAAGTGTCGAAGAAATGGCGTGAGCTCGTCAACGACGACAGCGCCTGGAGACTATTGTGCCAAAAATTCTCCTTCAGGGCGCTACCAAAACAGGACAAAATGGATGACGATGAGGGAAATGACGAAATGGAGGATGCCGAGCCTAAGCCGTGGTGGCAGGACGATGAGCGCGCGGCCAGGTCCGATGACGCATTGACACGAGAGCACCTCGAGGTCGGGCCCTCAAACAGTGGTTCCGAGGGTCTCCGGACGCAGAGCCTTGACCGTGCAGCTAAGAGGAAGCCGTCCCAAAGAAAGACGCAAGCAACCACCTATCGATCGCATTTCAAACAGCGCTACATGGTCGAGACTGCATGGCGGAACGGCGGAGTATGCGATGCGCGCCAGATCACCCCAGATCAAGGTGTAGTAACCAGCCTACATCTGACCAAGAAGTACATTGTGGTCGCCCTTGACAATGCCAAGATACACGTCTTCGATACCGTTGGCGACCACCAAAAGACTCTCCAAGGGCACGTCATGGGCGTGTGGGCAATGGTACCATGGGGTGATCTTCTGGTCAGCGGAGGATGTGATCGTGACGTGCGTGTGTGGAATCTTGCGACTGGGTATGGTCTCTATGCTTCCAAACCAATGACGTTAACTAACCAACATGTATAGCTGTCCTCAGTTCACCCTCCGTGGTCACACATCGACAGTACGATGTCTCAAGATGTCTGACGCTAACACAGCTATATCAGGATCCAGAGATACCACATTACGGATTTGGGACCTGAAGAAGGGATTGTGCAAGCATGTGCTTGTCGGTCATCAAGCCAGTGTCCGATGCCTCGAAATACATGGCGACATTGTTGTTTCTGGCAGCTACGACACCACAGCAAAGATTTGGAGCATCTCTGAGGGCAAGTGCCTACGCACACTAACTGGACATTTTAGCCAGATTTATGCCATTGCCTTTGACGGTAAAAAGATTGCAACAGGGAGTTTGGACACCAGTGTCCGGATATGGGACCCTAACGATGGGTGAGTTTTGTATTATATCGCGATATGACCTCAAAACTAATGCTTTTATTTAGTAAATGCCTGGCCGTACTACAAGGTCACACGTCACTCGTTGGGCAGCTCCAGATGCGTGATGATATTCTTGTGACTGGTGGATCAGACGGTTCGGTCCGCGTGTGGAGTCTTGCAACTTACCAAGCTATTCATCGACTAGCTGCACACGACAATAGCGTCACGAGTCTGCAATTTGATAACACCCGGATTGTCAGTGGTGGCAGTGATGGCCGCGTCAAAGTCTGGGATCTCAAGACCGGGGTTCCTGTTCGAGAGTTGAGCAGCCCTGCGGAGGCTGTTTGGAGAGTGGTTTTTGAGGAAGAGAAGGCTGTCATCATGGCCAGCCGAGGCGGCCGGACTATTATGGAGGTATGTTCCCAACGAATTTTAGGTACAGATTCAAATACTAAGACCGCTTGCTAGGTATGGGATTTCTCCCCACCCGCTGAAGAGGACTATAGCTCGGGGTCATCTAGCCCAGCGAGTATGCCCGATCGCCTCGAAGTTGATTACACCCGCCCACGGTCGGCTATTCTCCCCGCAACCTCACCACTTGTACAGGACACAAGCGCTGGTGATGTGATGATGGATGATGTAGCCGATTCATAAGAGACAGAAGGAGAACGATGAAGTATCATCGTACCAGCAAAACACTCCGAGCACAGCTTCTGCATCCCTCGCGCCGAGGCAGGAATACCGACAAAGCCACGTTATAGCAGCATCAGAGTCGGTCCAGAGACGTGCCGAGCCAAAGCTGCCTTGCGAAGGCCTTGTCTCGAAAACCCATGCCTCCTGTCGAGCAAACACCGGCACGCACTATCCATACCCATCTGTGGTGAGGATATAATGACAGGACCAATTGGGCCTGTTATACTACCAAATGTACATCTGTGGTCACTCATATTCGCCTGAGGACCAGTTGTTGTCAAAATCATTACTTTGTTCAGATACCATGAGCTGGAGGAAGGGAAAAGATCAATGCGGATCTATCAATCAACATCAGGCTCCTTGCATATCTTTTTCAGGCGTCAAAACTGGCATACCCCATACATATACACACATACCACACAAACCTTTTTCTCTTTTCTTCATTCATCATGTTATTTTTTTACTGTTCTTGCAATATGTTTGGGGCCAAAGCCATTTGTAATGGTTCTTTTTTTGTTATGAATGGGAATACTTGGACTTGGCTATTCAAACTCTTTTTTAGGTGTATTTTTTTACATAACATCTTGGTAAACTTATTGCGCTTCATGTGAGGTTGAGGGAATCCTTGCACCTTTGTTGGTCTTCTTCTCTTTTGTAGGAGTATCAGGTGATATTTATCTGTAGGTAATGGTGTATGTCTCACTTCCTCCTTGTCTTTGTGTACGTATGCGTGTATGTATTCTATCTGTGGGATGAGGACGCATTAGGCATTCTGAAGTTTCGCAATTTTGGGGGTTTTCAAACCTTGTGTGTGGTGTGTGAATAAATTGCATTTGGTATTCATTGGTGTTGTGTCCTCTTGCCTTTCCCTTTGTTGGGTAATTTAATTAGAGGCGTTAATGTTAATGATATTGTTATGGACAGGGGGCATGTCCTGTGCGGAACAGGTTTCTACTATGCGTTCATATATGTAACAACTTATCCTGCAATGTCAGTATTAATTATACATGGGGGGTTTAATGTTTTCCTAATCTTCTGTCGAGCATGGGGGGTTTTGGGGCGTGATATGTTGTTTGGAAGTATCATGGGTCCTTGTTCATGCTTGGGGGCTTTTTAGTTGGCGGTGTGCTAGGACGCGTTGATTCTCATTATGTGGGGAATTTCTAGATTGCCGCGTGACATGGTGCTGGTGACGTTGATGACTCTAAAGATTGGGTCTTTGGAAGTCAGGTGTGATAGAGAAACGATATGTGGATTCTGTATGGGGTGGTACGCCAGATTCATATTTGCAGTGTCAATTGTCTTTCGATTTTCTATTTGCACTATTCTTGGAGTGCTCTTTGATGTGTCTGCTTTTCATATCACAACACTTTGGGCCTCTTGTGGGCTTGATGTCTGAATCGATTCAATTTTCTTGCCCAATTACTCAGTTGATTTCTGGATTTGGGATCCCTAGATTGCAGTGCTATTTGCATGAATGCAACAGGACTTCCGGCTCTTCAATTTGCTTTCGTGCGCGCTCTTCGTCGTTACGTGTGCTTCTTTCGCATGCCCTGATTTCGAAATTCATCGAACTAGATCTTCTTAGGACATTATGCTAAGGAGAGTTGGCCATCCAATTCAGTGATACTAGTAATTCCGCGCTAAATAGGTCCAGCGCATGTCATGCTCGACTATTCGACTTGTATCTGTCGAAATTCCAGAGTAACACAAACCTTTAGTAGATCGATGATTTCCACCGGTCGGCCATATCTAACCTCTTAACAACCCAAGTCGCTTCTTCACCAAGGCATAGCCTCGGCCCCAAATTCCATCCTCCTATTCCTCCGCAGCCTCTCTCGCCAATCCTCCTCTCGCTCTTCTGCATCGCCCTCCTTATCCCATCTCTTCTTAACCCTACGAACAGCAAACCTCCCTATCCCCCATACCGTCGCCGCAAAAATCGTGCTCGCAATCCCAGTAGGCGCAAGCACGAACCCCACACCACTCACAAGCGTGCCAAATGCGCCCACACCCACTGTCGCAACCAGAGACCCAATCGCAACGTACTTGGCATAGCGAACGATTTTCCAAAAGGCGAAGATGAGGCCGGAGCGCAGCACGCGGAGGAGTGCGCGCGTGCGCCGCGAGGAGACGGTATTGGGCGCAGTTTTGGGGTCGTAGAGATAGCGTAGGTTGCGCCGAGTGGATGCAAGAGCTGAGTTGGAGCGCGCGTCGATTTCGGTGTCGGGGTTGGTACTGGGCGAGGAAGACATGGTTGCGATGGTTATTTTAGGAGGAATAAGCATAGAGTAGTTGAGATGATAGGGTGGGGGAATTGAGGTTTGCGCGGGTGGGGATGACGTCATTGGGCACCAAGAGTAGTAGACTATTATGATCATTGAACAGATTGGTGCGCTTTTGATTTTTTTTGGCTAACGTGGTTCACAAGCGAGCGGCTCACCCAAGCGAGCGGCTCATGCCTCATCAG